>JAPYYS010001395.1:0-40671 GCA_030522525.1 Campopleginae sp. 14b
AAATTAACGGTAAACCTGCGCTCGAAAACGACGACGCAGCCGACTTTGAATCTCGCGCCCTTTTTCCCTTCGTTTTTTTTTTTTTTTTAATTTTTTTTTAGTAACAGGGAATTTGTTTGTAGCGTCTGTCTGTCGGTTGCGTGTTTTTTGGATAAATTTTTTTTTTTTTTTTTTTTTTTTTCCATTAAGGGGCTCTTCCAGTCCTTCCGCCCTTGAAAATTTCCCAGCACATTTGACATTGAAACAGAAACGAAAAGAATCGCACGTCCATGCTCCGTTTTGCCATAAAAATGACAATTTCATTGCCTCCCATCCAATCATGTGTTTGCATCGTCGGAATGCAACGAAATATTGTTTTTTTCCTGAGCAGAGCTCGAAATTATTTTGCAATATTTGGTCTGGTCAAAAATGCGATTCTCTTGCAACGAAAAAGCAAAATTGACACGAAAAATGGGCATAATTTTCAAAATTTAATAAATAAGAAATGTCAAAAGCATTTTTTGTTGAATCTCAACGTTGCACACTTCAGGATCATTAATTATTTTGAAATATTTAGTCTGGAGAATAAAACGATTCTCTCTCGCGATCCAAAAACTAAATCGCCACGAAAAATGGCCATAATTTTCAAAATTCACTAGATAATTAATGCAACATCTGTTGCGACGAAAAAACTAAATGGACATGAAAAATTGCCATTATTTACAAAATTCAATGAATAATTGATGGAAAAATGATTTTTCGTTGAATCTCAAAGTTGCAAACTTGCGAGTCATAGCAATATCGATCTAATGAAGGGACATGAATTATTCGACAGATATACTTCATGCCTTGAGATCGACAACGAGAAGAAGGAGAAGGACGAGGTAAAGGCGATGAGGTTGAAGGATTTAGGGCAAGTAAAAATGAGGATATCGCGTATGGCAGAGGTAAGGAGAAGATATGAGGATGCTGGATGCAAGAGGCGACGAGGAAATCCGAGATGCAGATTGCGACGTGGCCAGGATTATTCGGGAAACGAGGGCTCGCTGGAGTGAGCGCGAATGATGCGAGTATCAAGAGCAAACGACCAGGAATATATAATGACCAACGTAAAAGAGCCTAAAGCACTGTTGATAATTGATTGGGACGATAGCTCGAGCGGTAAACCGTCCGAGAGGGAGAGAAAGAGAGCGAGCGACAAATTCACTCAGATATTTAATCGTTATTAATATTGGCGATGAAATAAATTGACGTGTGTCTTTTTCGCTACAGGCTATTTAAGCCATCAATGTTTAACGACTTTTGCATTATTATCCGGTAACTCTGTGTCCCCTCTGTACCCCAAATATTTCTTATAATATATCGAAACAAAAATATCTTCATTTTTCCCCTTTCGGTACAAAATAAACAAAATTATTATAATTACCAATTTTTTAAAAACATAAACATTCGAGCAGAATTCCCTTTTCGATATATTTTCACTTTTTTTCATCATTTCCATTACCGAGATTTTTTTTTATATCAATGTCTTAATAATTACGATGATAATTATGTTTCATGAAAAAGTTTGAGTAAAGAAAAATCGGAGTACGGAGTACGACGTTTCCTATAATTTGCCTGGCAAACTCCTTGATTCATCGGCTCTGCGGAAAAAAAAAAAATGCGCGGCATTCGAACGAAAAAAATGTGAAATTTCACGAAACATTATCGTTGACACTTGAATGTGAAGTGAAGAAAAAAAAAACACGTCGTCGAATCGTTCCAAATCTGTGATTCTGAGAAATCTTGTTCGTCTTGATTTTATATGAAATTTTTTTAATAAAAATTGAATTTTTTTGTTCCATCCTCAATCAAATTTTATTTTTTCTCTATTTATTTTATGACTTTTCTTTTTGAATAATTTAATGATTTAATCAACTATTGAATTTTTCAAATTTTCATCATTCATTCAATTATTTAATAATTCAATTAATCAACTGAAATAACAATAAACAAATGATTAAATTTTTTAAAAATTTCAATTTTATTATAAAATTTTTTTCATGACTGAGTTTGATGTTTATTTTTTTGTTTTTTGTTTTTCGAACGTTAGCTGGTCGCGATGTGGTCGCGAATGAACGAATGGCTGATTATTTACTGGGAAGAGGTTGACCGCGATGTATATATTTATATAGGAACATGGAAAATGGTTCTGATACGTCGAGCGTCAATTTAATGACTTGATCACCAGTCTCCGGGTATTGCAATAATTGAAGCGACACGAAGAGGGACAAGGATTCGTGGAAAAACGTGTCATTTGGTGTTTGAGATCTGGATGAGGTTCATCACGGTGTAATTAGCATAAACGCTTCCGAGAGATTCTAATCTGCCATTGTAATACACGTCGCATATTATTTCCACTCAAAACACACACGTATTTACGATTGAGTTTGCGCTCACACTGCATATTCACAATAACGTATTCGTTTCTATTATACCGCCATTTTTCCCCTTCATTTCCGCACCACAGCTCTGTTCAAATAAACAAATTGAAATAATGCAATCAAACAATTGATAGTTCGTTAAGAGTTATCGCACTCAAAAGTGGACACGGTGGCTGCGTGCGTGCTGCTGCCATTATTACAGCAAAAAAAGAGCACTTAAGCTTGTACTGTCAGTTTTTAAAATTAATTTTGAGAATTAAATGATTCTGACGTTTGCAACGTCGAGATTCAACGAAAAATCCTTTTTCCATTAATAATTTATTGAATTTAAAAAATTATGCTCATTTTTCGTGTTTATTCACTTTGAATAATAATATTTTAAATAATAATAATTATTATTAATAAGAATTTGAGATAATGAATGCAAAATGTTTGGGCTGCCATGATTATTTATATTATTATTTGTAATTATAATTTGATACTGCAAGATCGATAAATGTTAATATTTTTGGGAGATACGGGGAATGTGCCGGTGAGAGAATATGATGGGGTTGATTTAGCATACCGAAAATATTCATATATGGCTGTTTCCTGTGCGTCCTAACGACAGCTTAACCGAAAAGCTCACGTCTTTTGATGCTGGGGGATTGTCGGGCTGTACTTTTATCTCATTCCGGTTGGTCCTTCATCGCAGCATTCTCGTAATCCTCATTCTCATAGGGCACACACAACAGTACCAACAAATTCCTCAATTCCCCACGAAATTAACATTGTTCGAATTCCAGCACGACCCACAGCGTTAAATCATGGATCTACCGGACCGCCAAAAGCTTTTCCACATTTCTTATTCGTTATATATGTTTCCGCATCCCTCGGCAACGAGTCTCGTTATTTGCCCAGCAAGCGTGTTTGCTGGGCAGCGCAGCAAGCTACGATTGAAAAAATGGGGAGAAAAAAAAATATCGCCTTGTTCGCGCCATTTTTTCTATTGTGTTCCGGCAAATAATTTCACAAGGACGCATCAATTCGGAATAAAAAGCTTTTCCATTCATTTGTTGACGCATTTACGTTTTGTCCGACTCCTGAAAATGTGCCACACCTGACAAGAAATATTTATTTCTAATTATTGTTTTTCTCAACGATACCGAAATTTGCATCGTTGAATTAATAATTATTTTGAAAATTAATCCTCTTTTTCGATTTTTTTTTAAATAAATAAATAATTTCGTCGTTGTGACTGTGATTTCCGAAAATAAATACGAAAATATTCGAAATTACCTTAATTTTATGTCGTGGACGTAAAAAATGGGGGGAGACTGCAAATAAAATTTCGATTTCGTTTAAAAAGAATCAATTACTTTGCAATGTGACGATGCGACCTTCAACGTCGCTGAGAGCAATACATATTTTCCGAATCATTAATTTTTCTTCGTCCGTGAAGATTTCTTTTTTATTCTTTCTTTCTTTTTTTCTTTTTTTTTAAATTTATTGTATTTATTCCGAGAGTAGGGAAATATTCATTCTCGAAAAAAAAACTGAAATTCAATTTTTTCTTTCAAAAGCCTCGAATAAAATTTTTTGTTTTTTGTTTTTGTTGTTGTTGTTGTTGGTGTGTTTGTATGTTTGTTTTCGTGCTTCGCTATAGTTAGCCATTTTGGCAAGGCAATTAAGTGCTTAGACTTGACGCGAGAGAACAATATAATTGTTGACGTAATCGGTGGAGGAGATTGTAGTCGATCGCGTATCTCGAGCAATTATCGAAGCTTCGAGTTTCCTGTCGTGCGACGTACGAAGGTCGAGGATTCCGGGACTTTCGTTTGGGTCGGACATAATGTCCAGAGCAGTGCATTATAACTCCTGGCAATATAAATATGAGAGACGAGTCCGATTCTCCAACATTGATCAGTTACTCGATCAACAAGCACGACAACGACGCAGTGTTCGATTAAATATTGCCCATTTTTTTTTCTAATCAACGAGGAAGCAATCATGAAGACAATTGCCATTTTTATGGGCTTGTGTTTGGCCCTGGTGGTGGCAAGTACCAAAATTCATTAAACCATTTCCCGTATTATATTGGTCAAGAAAAATGACACTGAAGTTCGCGACGTTGGGCTCCAACGAAAAATACATTTTTCTACTGATTTTTATTTCAATTTCAAAATTCATGAAAATTCTCCATTTTTTCTTTGGATTTTGGATAAAACATTAGTTTTATTGTCTGTATTGAATATTAAATAAGAATCGTGAGATATGGTAAAGAAAAAACAGAAATTCGTTGCATTCCAACGATGCAAACTTCAGGATCGTAAAAAAAAATCAATAATTCATTCAATTATTTTTCCATTTGGCGTTCGTTTCAAATTTTTCCGTCCCTAAAAAAATAATAACATTGCAATAATATTGTAGAAAATATAGAAAAGTGTAAATCCATATTTTTTTTTTTATTTTAAAAAATTTGAGACATTGGCCATGCATTTTTTCGGAAAATGCGAAAATTTGAATTCAATTGTTTCCTCATTTTTTTCAATAATAAGACAACAAAAAATATTCTTTAACGTCTATCGAGCGCTTGAAAATATTTTGATATTTTCTCAATCGTCGTTTTTTGTGATTAAGAAATAAAAACTTTTCAATCATTTTATTTCGATCAATTAATTCATTCCATTTATTTATTTATTCATTTTCATCGTTTTTATTTTATCAAAGTCAAATTAATCAATTTTCGTGCTCTCATCGAACTGTCCGACTCGCTACAATGTTCTAAATCATTAAAAAAAATTAAGTTTTCTTAGTCGAACGTTAATTTTTTGTCGAAATATTAGGCAGATCAAGAGAAAGAGTGTCCATTCGAAAAAGCTCTGAAACAACAGACGGAATCATGCATCGATGAACTGAAACCTTCGGAAGGTAAGCGAACAAACAACATAAAAAAAAAAACGAAATATTTATTACGTTTAAAATTAATGACTTTTTCATTTTTCGTGGAAAAAAAAAAAAAAAAAAAAAAAAAAAAAAAAAAAAAAAAAAAAAAAAATAATAAAAAAAAAAAAAAAAAAAAAAAAAAAAAAAAAAAAAAAAAAAAAAAATCGGAAATGGTAAGTAAACCTAAGTTTGTAAATTAGAGCAAAAAACAACAACAACCGCGAGTGAAAAAATAAGAGAAAAAAATGAAAAGGAAGAATGAATAGTAAATCTTAAGTATGAAGATTAAAAATGAATGAAATGATTTTGTAGATGAAGGACGCCAAGGTGCAGTTTGACAAAATGGAAGAAACGATGAAACAAGACGAGGAAGCAAATCCTCAGGAGGTGGATGAGCTCATAGAAATGATAAAAAGTTGCCAGCCTGAAGGTAAGAACGACGATGAAACAGACGAGTCTCGATTTAGCAGGATTTTTCCTTTAATTATTCATTGAAATTTTGAAAATTAAGGCCATTTTTCGTGTCGATTTAGTTTTTAGGTCGCGAGAGAGAATCGTTTCGATTGTCCAGACCAAATATTGCAAAATACGTATGAGCTTTGCTCAAAAAAAAATAGAATTTCGTTGAATTCCAACGATGCAAACTGCAACATGATTTTTCCATTAATTGTTAATTGAATGTTGAAAATTATGGCGATTTTTCGTGTTGATTTAGTTTTTCGGTTGCAAGAGAGGATCCTTTTATGATCCAGACCAAATATTGCAAAATAATAACGAGTTCTGTTGAAGAAAGAAAAGAAAAAGCAGAAAAAAAGCATAAGAAACCAACATGACGTTGAATGTTCTTGTGATTGCAGCGGAAGTGAGTGACAACGAGTGCGAAGTTGCAGCAAAGTATGGAATGTGCATGAAAGACAAGAAAGAAGATAAAAAATAAGCTTGCCCAGAGAGCCGAGACGCTACCATTGATTATTCCAAATAATTGGGGGACGGGAAATGAGCCAAAAATTGTAAAATAAATGAAAATGGAATCAGATTAAAAAACAGTGTGCAATATCAAATAAAATGTGGTCAATATTATTTCTTACGTAATAAAAAATCGGTATCGACTGTGTATTATTAAAAATCACAATTTTTAGTATTTTCTAATAAGAGGGGGTGTTAAAAGTTGCAATTTTCAACATTAAATATTTCGATGTCTAAACGGTGAAGCTTGTTAAAACGTTGCATACGCTTTTACGTAAAAACGAAGAAGCTTTATTGAGTTTTTTTTTTTAAATCGATAGTAAAATTGTTACCGAGGAGGGAGATTTGAAAAAATCATCATCATAAAATCGATGAAAAATATTTACAAAAAGTAATTAATAAGGAAAAAGTTCAGGTGTTGAAAATGAATTTTTGATTAGTTCTAAAGCGTTTGGATGGTTGGGTCGATGTATAGTAATCGTTTGCTGCTGTTGCATTGTACGTGACGATCCCTAAACAATATCGTGATGGTAGAGTGGCTTGAGGTCGGTGATTGCACGTCTCTGGGGTCGACGGGGTAGCATGATGGCCGAGACTCTGGGATGCAAGAGCATAACGTAACAATAATGTCATACGTGCTCGTCGTCGAGGCTGTGCTCGTGAGGAAAAGGGAGAAAGAGGTTTTAGGAGGATGAGAGAGAAGAGAGTTGTGTTTTTTGTAAAGAGCAAATGACCCGAGACACGGATAGAGATATTGGACAATGTTTTGGACGTTGAATCGGTGCGGAGCTCTGACTTTCACTCTCTTGGCTCCAAACAACGATCCAGAAACGAAAAGACAAAGAGAAAGCGAGAGAGAGAGAAATAGAGAGAGAGAGAGAGAGAGAGAGAGTGACGAAGGGGTTGGAGGATGAGGAGGAAGAGTGAGGAAGTAGACGAAAAGTTGGAAACTCGAAAGGACGTCGGGTTGTCAGTGGCAAGGCACTTATGCAAATGGGAACCAAGTGAAAAGCTGTTTTGCATGAGGCTGGGAGTTTGAGAATGTGTATTTCCAGGTGAGGCTTTTCGTCGATACGAGTTGTGAGCAGGGGGCATCTCGGTATAGCGCGAGGCTCATACACAAAGCCACACACCGGTAAGTTGTAAGTGAGGCCAAACGGCATGTTAACCGGAAGCGAAACTTAGGAGACAAGGGCTACGGATTAGTGTGGCCAATGCATGGCCAGATCCTCTTCGGCTTATATTTCATGGCTCTTATCCTTGTGTATATAAAGTGCCGAGCTGAGGCAAAGTTAGCGCGACATGCTCGTTTATACTGGAGCATATACCTCTCGGAGAAAGCAGCTGAGGTGCAACATTACCAGGAATAATAAAAGGCCCGAGCTCTTGGAGGAGACTCGTTATCCTGTGCCAAGGAATATATCGACGAAGCGCGATAAGTTCGTCAGAGGGAAGCTCATCTCTGCGGACAGGAATATACGGAGAGACATAGATGGCGGGGAGCGCGGCGAATGATCGTGGCGAGCGGGCGGGCAAGTAAACGAGGATTCCGTAGATTCTCGGTGAAATTAACATGGCCAGGATTCCTCAAGGACAAGTAAGTTTGGAGTCATGAATCACTCAGGACTGGAAGCAGCCGCAGGAAAGAGGATTGCGCGGAGCGGTGGTCGCCCCATTTTGTACTAAACAATTCGCCGATCTGCCAAACCAATGAATCGCCTCGAAAAACTCTGGATAAGTGAGCAGCGCGTGGGAAACAAATAAAAAATTGAAGAAAAAAACTGGATAAAGATGAAAAATGTTTGTTTTACCTTCGACAGATCGATAAAAGTGTAAGAAAATGTTAGTCGCGAGTACCGAAGCCATCGTACAAAAGTGCAAAGATGGACAAGAGACGAGGATGGCTTGTTAAATAAAAGCAGTGAGCAGGCCGCGTGGAAGAGGAGGAAGAAAAGTCCCAGTAAGTTTAGAGTTTGGTTGGGAGAGCGAGAGTTAACTCCGGGCAAGGAGGAAACGACAGCTAATAAACTTGGCAGCCATAAAGCCAGAGCCCAAAAGGCCACAACGAGAATGACGACGATGGGCCAAATGGAGGATAATTTTCCGCGGTTATATTCCGGCATCCTGGCTCACATAGACTTTCCCGTGGTATATCATTGTGCGGTAGAGAAACCCAACGCGAATACATGTACTCCGGCTTACGTGTATAAAGTCAGAGCTTTTCGTGATAATAATTTGGCCGCGAAACTATTACGACTGACCGTAAAATTAAGGGAGCGTTAAAGGAGACCCCCCGCACACTCTATATTCCCCATCCGCAAATTTCACCCTTGCGCACAAGTCCTATAGCATACACAATAAAATTCTTTCACCAGAACCTTCAAATCCAACGACCTCGGTGCACAACCCTTATCGCCTTCACACTTGTCCAATTTTTGGCTCACACTTTTCACCGATGAGTCATAAAACATAATATATTCCTAACGGGGCTGACGCACTTTGTCAATATAAAACGAATTGCGAGTCAAAATCGTTGAATCATTCGAAAATTTTTATTAAAATAAATATATATATCGACAATTTTTACACTTTTTTTCATTTCTTTCATTTTTTTGTCTAATGAATTTTCATATTTTTTATAACCTCAATGGGTGTAGAACGAATGGGACTGGTGATTATAGAGCTGAGGCTCTCGTTTCGATGGAAACCTTGAATGGAAAAAGCAAGCAAAGTGATACGGAGTGCTAAGTGGAGAAGGGAGCATGTTGAGGAGAAAAAAAAACAGTGAAGTAAACGTTGGTGTTGTTTCGTTCTGGAGTTTACCAATGAGGGAAATACGTGTATCACTGGGGCCTGCATAGTCAAAGAGCAATGTACTGGGTGTACGCGGAAATCGAAGAGTTACGACGACCAAGCGAGACTCCAATCAATGGCGAACGAAAGGAGAGGAGAGGAGAAAGAGAGGGAGAGAGAGAGAGAGAGAGAGAGAGAGAGAGAGAGAGAGAGAGAGAGAGAGAGAGAGAGAGAGAGAGAGAGAGAGAGAGGGTGGTGCGAGGAGCAGCGGGAAGGTCCATGCCCTGCTGTCTGTGTCTCTCGCGGCAGAATCGATATTAGGCGCACGGTGGACGACCATAGGCTCGTTCCCTCACTTTCCCAATATACCGAGGCTCGTCGCTCCTCGTATATGACGTGAAAATGGACTACGTACACAAAGCCAGGCAGACCAAGAGACAGAGAGAGAGAGAGAGAGAGAGAGAGAAAGAGAGAGAGAGAGAGAGAGTCTGGATCGGCCTATGTGTGCCCAAAAGGTTTAATTTTATTGTACACTTTCATATTTTCATTTCTTGTATTTGTGCGTCGTGCGGAATAAAAATAAATAAAAATGAAAGAAAAAATTATTCGACGGAAAAGAGAAGACGATGGAGAATGGAGACTGCGTAATAAATAACAATTTTGCAAGTTATTGGGAGAAAGTACCAAGAGAATTTAGCGACGTCAGGGCAAACGAGCATGTCTGAGAAGTCGTGCGATAAGGGCAATAGGCATATATATATGTGTGTGTGTGTGTTAAATGTAAATGGACAGAGGCACGGACATGGCCCGCACTTTTGCCGAAGTGCAAGACCTTCGAGAACGTTTCGAAAAATGCTCTTTGTTTGTCGAGTATACGCACACCGAACGCCGGGCCATTGTGTACGAGTCTCCGTACGTGTCCGCGCGGCGCGGTCTCCAGTAAAATGGTAAACATCACGGCGGCGTGTCCGCGCCCGAGTTTCATCGACTCTCCGCGATTCGATGCTCGTAATATGGGAAAACTGGCGGGTTACGTAATAGAATCGAAAAAGGACGATAATCGAAGTTTTCGAGGAAAAAAAATAAAAAAGGGAAAAAACGGTTTCGACTAAAAAGTGCACGAGAGTTAACGGGGAAGTGGAAAAAGTCGCGTTGATTTTGTGGCCACCGAGTAAAGCTCGCAATTCGATTTGTAACATGGGCAACACGAGCACGAGCTACGAAAACGTCGCGTTGCGGTTAAGGTTCCGAGAGCAATATACCGGAGCGATAGGCACTTACTTTTATTACGTGCCGTTCATCGTTTTATGATAGCGGACAGTTATCCTATGTGAGCGAGTCGCGACCGAGATATCTTTCTTCTTATGTGGAGTAGCAGCGTTTTTTTCTTTCTCTATCCTGAACGTCTGATATTTAAAGATCATCGGAGCTTATATGTGCGCCTTAAAAATTCAATTTTCCTCGAAAGCCTGTGTGACGCGACGATATTCTCCAAAAAGTAGTAAAACGTCTTGTATAATCTCGTGACAAGGCTTTCGAAAGCCAAGAAGGTTGATAAGTTGCCGAGATAGCGATCAGTGAAAGGATTTCCGCATCCGGTACGAAAAAAGGAAGTTCGATTGCCACGATTAATTCAACATTTTCATTATCAGCTTTTCTGACGTTTTCCGACACGACCGAGAATCCGTAGGGTCAAGAATCGCCGCAGCGACTCGTAGTAATTACTGAATAATCATTTAAGTGTTTTTTTCAACTACGACGTCATCAAAAAGCGTAAAACGACCAGAGAGCTAAAGCTCGATGTATGACAAGTGAGAGGGTTTAAAAAAAAAAAATGTTAACGTTCAACATTCGCAGATTGAATTATTATATTATGATTTAAGTTGGCGACTGGTTCAACGAGTTTTCAAATGACTCGTCGTTTCGATGTAAAGCCATGATAATAGTTGCAACTTCCTTATGCTCCGCTCGTTACTCGAAAGCTCGCAGAATATATTCGGAGTTGAAATTAACCGAAATAAGAGTAAAGAAACCGGACGAGGCTCTCCAACGATATGGAGAAACTCGACGAACGACAAAATCCTCAAGGAAAAAGTGTATGCGTTTTATATTTTCCTTCACTTTGTTACTGCCACGGGAGATATAAATAGTTCAAGCCTGTGAGACCAAACTGGGTCGTTTTGACCCCAAAGATTCTCCGCCCCGAATATTTTGACGCGTAATTTTCGTTTTCGTTGGGAGATAAAAATTTTAAGCCATAAAAAATGAATAAATTGATACAAACAATTTCTACGGGTCAGATTGACCCACGGTGGCGGATATATAGAAAAATGAATAAATCATTTTCCAGCATCATCGTTCCGGGCCTTTTTCACCCGAGAGCCAAAGTCGATATTCAAAAAGTGCAGCCACTGCGAAACAGATGGTCCGACGAGATCGATTATCGCGCCATTCGCTTAGTCGGAATGCGTACGATTGGTTTTGAAAAAAAAGTCACGAAAAATAATAATTTTAGTGGAAGTTACGAGTCCGAAAGAGGCCGAGGTCATTGAAGCTGTTTCTAGGAATAGCGCGTGGTTCGCGTTCTCCGCCGTACACCCTGTAGGTAGCCCGTCAGGAAGGAAGAACGCGAGAAGTCTGTTGAGCCTGGTCGAACCATTCATTCATGAATAATCGAGACTCGCATGCACTCTCAAAGTCGACTCAAATGTAACGGAGATTGAGGTTGTTTTTTGCTTTACTGTTGGGCGAGTCCCATTCGAGAATTGTGTATTAAGCGCGGGAATGAGAGAGGACGAAGTAAAAGAGGAACAAAAGCGTTCAGCGACGTCCGGATCGCATTGGGTAAAGCCCCGCGGAGTACCGGGAAATCGGGAGTCACGAAACACACACATATGCATCTCCGATGTTCAGAGACACGCGGCCGGGTGCGAACGACATTATGAGAGAGCTCGACGACGGATCGTTCGCTTACGCGCCAAATACGTAAAGCTCGCGTGGGCAAACGACCAATTTTTATACCGGTCACCCACACGAAAACTTCATCGTCAGCCTTTGAGCTCTACCTCCTTGGCTAAACGAGTTTCCAAGCGTTCTTTCACTCTCCTCGCTAAATAACACTCTCGAATGTTAACTTTTTACGCGGTTATAATAGAAACATAATATTCAGTCCGATTTGAAAGTCCTGGGAATCGCAAAAAGCCATTGTTGCTTTGATGGAAACATATTTTTCACACGCTCTCATCGCCAGTTGTTTTAATCTAGTTCAGACATGACGCTGATGTTTGCAATGTTGAGATTCAACGAAGAATCCTCTCTTCATTAATTATTTATTGAAGTTTAAAAATTATCACCATTTTTCGTGTCGATTTCGTTTTTGGGGGAAAGAGGGATTGTTTTAGTGCCCAGACCAAAATTTCATAAATAATTACGAGATCTCTTCGAGAAGAAAAAAAAACAGAATTGCGTTGCCAAACAGAAGAATAAAGTCCTTTGCTATTTTTGCCTCCGACGCGTCGATCGCGAGATATAAATTCATTCGTCACAGCCAATCAGACGCGCTAATATGGCCGCGTGGGCGTGGCCAGCGCGGAGCGCTATGCCCGAGTCTCCCCGCGCTCGGACCGTTAGCCGAACGCAGCGCCCTCGGTCCGCTCTCTACGCGCGCGCAACATTGCGCGGATCCACGAGAAAACGAGTTTTGCAAATTTCGATCATTATTTTTGAGACACCACGTAGATATGTCCATATCAATACATGCGCATGTTTCACGAGGCTTTATATACATCTATGCGCATATTTTATTTATGAATAAGAGAAGGATTCGTCTCTCCACTCGATCGTGAGACTGCTGACGAGAGACTTTCCAGAGATTCCATTTTTTTTTCTTCCCTTTTACTCACACTCTCAAACATACGACACTATCTACGAGTCAGGTTGCTGTGTCCTCTCGACTATAATACGATGCATAAGGTTAGAGCGACAGCACCGACCACAGAACACGTCTTAGCATCTCACTAACGGATTATCTTTTGTAATACAAATAATGCACTCGAAACTTGCAGCTGAAAATTGGGAGGAGCCATACGAGCGTGAAACGTTTCCAATGATTCATCACTCTTACAGACGCAAACCGACATTACATACATTTCTAAGTCTAGATTCGAATATTACGATCCTTTCAAAATACAGAACAGACTCTTAGTGTTCTCCTAAGCTTATCCAGAGATTTTGTTTTTCTTGAGCAGAGCTCGTCATTAGAAAAGACCGAACCGATCGATTGTACTGCAAGAATGTCAATTCGAAGGTTTTTCAATTCCTGAAACGATCAATCGATCGAAAAAGCAAACTTGATCGTTTGAATTGCAAAATATTCGATCGATTGTCGAAAAAAATCAGAATGAGATTCAACGAAAAATAATTTTTCCAATAATTATTTATTGAATTTTCGAAATTATGGCGATTTTTCGTGTCGATTTAGTTTATAGGTCATAAGAGAGGATTTTTTTACTGTCAGGATCTCAAGGAAAAACCGAAGTTCGTTGCAAACATGATATAAAAATGTGCCATATGTTTTGATTCAAAATATATGTCATTGTGTCAATAAAAATGCCATATAATTTATTTATAATCGAAAACTTTCTATTCTCCGTCCCTAACGAAGTGTTGGACATATGTAAAGGAGAATATTTTCGCTGTACGAGTGCGGATTCTATTGGCAAGTAACGGAAAGTGTAATTGGTGAATGGAAAGACTCGTATATATAATAATATTTGCTAGGGCAGTCTTCGACCTTCGATGGTTCACTGATCTGAGGAGATTCCAATGCGGGCGTAATATGCACAAGCTAATAATATAACAAACGCCATGACTGCACGACTTATATATTCGCATATGGGATAGATATAGTTATAGGGGGAAGGGTAAAAAGTGCACGAGGCAAAAGAAGCGGAATTGCGCATGACAGGTGAAAAGTATAATTCAACAACGTTTTTTTTTGAATGCCCACGAGCGTGCGCATGGCGAAGATGCCCGATGTATATTGAGAATAATGGCATTCGATTAAAAAATCGCGCAGAAACCGATGCGAAGAATTTTTCTAAATGCTCCAAAAAAATGTTTTTCTTACCTCGAAAAGGAGCGATTTCCTGGAACGGCCGACCGTCCAAAATTCTCTGAAAAGAGTCGAAACACCGCGTTGACTAGTCACGTCCTCGTTTTTCTCTTTTTTTCACACTCCGAAAGCGAAAGTAGCGAGAATTTTTGGTTTTATGAAAACTTCAACACACACACGAGATAGCGTTCGATACCCAACGCGATGTCACTTCATTAGAATTCTCAGTAACGTGCGTTGCCACTCGTAAAAACACACACACATGCAATACATAAAAAAAGCGGAAAAAGGGAAAACAAAGCAACATAAACAAAAACAATACACGCGCGCACAGACGAAACGTTTAAGCACAAGTGTAGCACAGGAAGCGTCACCTGTTGCTCGCGACGAAGGGACGAGGTAAGACTGTGGAATGCGCGGCGATTGCGCGGACGCCGGTACCCCCTCGCGCCAGCTCTCGCGACTGCGCTCTACGCGACACCTCGCGGCTCTATCGTCCCATATACCATCCTGTGTGTATATACAACCGCGCTCGCCGCAGTTACCGATAACGTAAACAAAGAGACCGAGAAAGAGAGGGAAAACGAGATACGCCGCGACACTCCGACCAAATAAATGAATAATATTCCGATATCCTTTGAGTTTCGTTTCTCCATAGAAATATCAACATTTTCGACGCGTTTCATACTTCGGAGTCGATACGATCGAAAATCTTACGTAAAATCAGTAAAAACAACTCCGCACATAAATGTTTCGATATTATAATTTTTATATCCCATAACAGCTTCACAGAGCTGCATGGCTACGCGTCTATTATGTTTACTGCGCACCCGACCTCTGCGCACAAAATTTCACGAGCTCGAGTCTCCGGAATTAAATAAATCGCGAATCATTCTAAAATCTTAAAATATTTGTGGAAAATTGTTATTCGAGAAAAAACCAGAAATTACGTTTTACACGAAACGGAGAAAATCCGAAATTATGAAATGAGATTTTACAATAATATAATGAAAAAAAACAACAAAGAAAAATACATATTTACCGGAATACAACGATTTAAAAGACGGCTCGGGTCAGATTGACCCAATATGCACTTGTGGGAGGTTTACACTCGCTGGATTAATGTTTGTTTACTTCGAAATTTTCAAATTGCTATTTTTTTCTCGTTTTTCAGCCCAAAACGTATTTTTTTTTTTTTTTTTCGTCTTCGACAAACACAAATGCCTCGTAAATTGATTCGCAATGAAAAACGACGTCAATAACACTCGGAAAAAAATTCAGGAACGTTTGCACGGGATGGTGAAAAAATAGCGAATTTTTTGGAGAAAAAAAAATTTATTCAATTTTTCTGAGGCAACGGCGAATTGCTAATTCAACTCGTGCTCTTTCTCTTGAAACACATCCACGATTTAGGGGGTTCGTATTCGGCGGCAGGTACGAGCGTGCGCTCAAACGTGAACGGGATATGCCAACCGTCTTTGTTCTCCTGAATGATTGGAACATAATTCGGAGGATTATTTAACTTTATTGCGAGTGTCCCATTTTTGGCTGTCACCGCAAATGGGCAGAGCTGATGTGTCATCTGCCAGTTTTTGAAAATCTTTTTATTCAGAGGATCGTGCAAAAGCGTCAAGTGCTGTCTCATCAAATCTCTGGACACAAACATCGTCGACGGTCCGGAGCTCAATGTCGCGTATAACATGTACGGATCATCAGCTGATCTGTGGGTGACGAAGGAAAAAGACAAATTTTGTCAAAAATTCATGAAAATTACGAAAAAATAGCGAATTTCCAAATTTTCGAGTTTTTTTTGTTGAGAAACTTAATAACCCGTAGACACCACACTGGTGAAAATTTGCAGCCACGAAAATTTCAAGTGTAACAGGTTTGCAAAATTCATTTCTTCAATTTGGCCATTTTTCGACGATAAAATTTGTTTTATCAATTTTCAAAATCATTGCAATCGATTACTTAGGATATTCTACCCCTAAAAAGTATGGTTCCAAGATCAGTTTTATGCATTTGTCGAAGTAACACAAAGTTTCGAAAAGTCCGAGTGCAAATTTGCACCAGTGTGGTGACTGCGTGACCTCAAAGAAAGTGTGGTGTCTAGGGGTCAAAAGTTGCCGAGAATTTGGCATGACAAAAATATTCTGTTCAAATTTCCACGTTTTTTTTTCGACTGAGGAAATTAAAATGACTGATTTTTTTTGACTGACCCATTTTCAGCGAAAAAAACGTCAGCGTGGCATTGGAGGTAACTGAAATCCAACTTTGGCCAAGTCCTCATGTGTTTTCGACCCAGGACCAAGACTTTTTTCCCCATTGTCTCTGCACACAACTTCACAGTGGTCTTGACCTAAAAGAACATGTGTTTCTTTTGATAGAGGAATTTTTTCACGAGCCTTTCGTCGCCTGCGAATATCGATGAGGCGTAAAGTTCGCTTACCAGGTGCCCACCGACGTGTCGTGCCGATTTCGACAGGTAGGCTACGTTCAAGCCGTCGATTACGATGTCCCAAGGCTTGTGCTTCTTCACAAATGTAAGAAAACACTTCAATTCTTTCGGCGTCGATTTCTGGTAAATGTCGCCGCCGATTATCACCTTGTCGCGCAATTCTTCCGCCAATTTTGAGAACGCCTCATCCGAGACTTTGAAATTCTCCAATCTGTGGGAACAGCTTCGACATGTGCCTCTGTAAAAAACGAAAAAAACAAGAAAAATCATAAGAAACTCGGTCCAGTTAATAGAAGAAGATGAGGAAATTCTTATGTTATTTTTTTATTATTCAAAATTTTCTTTCAGGTCTAACTTTTGCGTGCGTTTTAACGACATGGATAAATGTCGTGCAGCCAAGTTTTCAAAATATTGGTCTATAAAATTATAACGTAAAAAAAAGTAATAAGAAATCATTTTTTGTTTTTTGAGACTTTGAATTTTTGTTTCCAAGTAATTGAGTGATTTTCGGATGAGACTGAAGTTGGGCTCCAACGAAAAATACGGTTTTCTATTCATTTATCGTTTAATTGTGACAATTTTCGTATCGATTTTGTTTGAAAAAACAATATTTCGTATCATGTTGAAGTTTGGATGGTTAGAATGCAACAAAATTCTGTTTTTTTCTAGAGCAGAGCTCGTAATTTCCAATATTTGATGCGGCCAATAAAACGACCGTCTCTTGAGAACCAAAAAGCGAATCGACACGAAAAATGTCGATAATATCCAAAATTCGATAAATAATAAACGGAAAAAGCATTTTTCGTTGAATCTCAACGCTGCAAACTTCAGAATCGTACTTCCGATGCTAATTATGAAAAAAAAGAATCGAAAAACATGACGTACGCATCTCTGATGGAAGTTTTCTCTAAGTTCCATCCCAAGTCTCGAAAAACTTCTGCATAACGGTCGATAACGTCGACCCAAACTCGATAGTCACATTCGCGCCAGAGTTCGAATATTTTTTCAATCTCCTTTTCCAAGTCTCGGCCCTTAAAGTTCCTCGTGCAATACTCGAGGTAATCTATAAAAACCTTTTGTTCAGGTTGCAACCTCACGAAAGCTTCGCTCAGATATTTCCATCCAACTTCGGGCTCATCGTGTTGGAAAGCCGCCGCAATAATCGCCGAGTAACTGCACATCCTGGGGTTCCCTGATAATTTGATGATATCACAAAGCTCAAAAGATTCTTTCCATCTCTCAGTTTTTGAGATACCGAGGAGACAACATTCGGCGGTGAATCCATCCATTACCGGATATTCAGATCTTATTTTTTCGTACATTTCCAAAAGAAGTGACATTTCTTTGTCGCTCAATTTCGAGTCGGAATTGTAGCACACTTTGAGGTAATGCAACATGAGAATGAGAGGCAGCTCCGGTCGCGTTCTCCACAAATACTTGAGATAAGCCATCGCAGTGTCCGGTCTTTTTCGCTCTAAGCTCAAATGCACCATCAAAATGTCCACTCTATTTTCCTTTATTTCAAATTCTTGCGACGCTAAGAGTTCTTGCCGGGCCATGACAAAGTCGCAGTCTTCAAAAGTTTTATCCTCGTCTAAATATTTGTTGATTAGAAAATTGTGATCTCTCAACACAGAGACCTGCACACTTCTTGTCGGAAGTTTCCCAAATTTTGTGGTTTCCAACGCCACACTGGGAGCTTCTTTCGCAAAATGTCGCAACGTTTGACTCCATAGACCGAGACTCCTCTTCAAAAAAGCCATCGCACAGAATCTGCGGAGAAACAATTGGGATTTTATTGGAGGATTCGAGACTGATTTTTAATCGAATTTTTGGATTGGCCTTTCTCGAAGATTTGTTTATCGCGGGTCTCTGAATAATCTATTCACATTATATTTTTATTAAAAATTAGATATTATTATTAGAATTATATATTTATATCGAAAATAATTAATTCGAAATAATAATTAATATCGAATAATAATTATATCGAAATATAAATAATATTTATAAAAACTTTTTTGCAGTTCTCGTGGTGTGGCCTTAAAGGAGAAGTATTCAAGAGACTTCGGGAATTTTTTCCGATTTTTTCATGCCAAATTGCGCTTTTTAACATGACGTGAATCTTCGGCAGCCGACGATAAGCCAAAAAGGTGTCGAAAAGAGCGATAAGGAAGTTGGAGAGTCGTTGGAGGATAATTGGATTTTTTTTCAACGTGTCAAGTTGCTTGACAAAGTTGGGATGTTCCGAAAGAACACAAAATGATAATGTAGAAAAATATTTTTTGTTGCGCCGCAATGATGCCAGGTTCAAAATGTCATGTGGCAACACGTTGATCGATGTTTTTAGACTTCTGTTTGATTTGATACTAAAAACGAGGCAATATTTTTGTGTATTAGGAAAACGTGAAATATTAAATACGAGAAAAATCATTACAAGTTTGCTGAGAACTGGTTTATCGTAAACATCCTAACCTCACTTATCGTCGTGTTATCGCAGAGAGTGGAGTATTTTTTTTCATGTGGCAAGGAATGGAATGTTTACCAAGCGTTTTTATCACATCAATCGACAACAAAATTCAATACTGTGGTAAAAAACGATTGACATCGACGAGTGAACTAGCAATTATCTCGAAAGTAAGTCCAGTTTGAAAAAAAAAAGCGAGAACGTGTCTCAAGAGAGCATAGAACGTTGTAGACATTCCAACCTCACGTTTGGCGAGATATTGGGTTAAATTTGTAAGATCCAGCAAGAATCGGTGACACACAGAGAGCCAGTCAAGGTCAATGATTCCGAGGAGGAAAAGCACAGTCGGCGAACGTTTGTAACACTTTTTATTATCGTAGTTATGTGTGTTAACTTGTTTTCTATTTCGAAAACAAAGTGTCTACGATGAGGCCTCGCGATTGGCCGGCGTGTCGATTATCGCGCGTCATGAACTAATGTCGCACGTGCATATAAGTGACGTAGCGAGCAGACGACAGATCCCTTGTCGATAAATTCGTAAAAAAACGCCAAAAAACTCAACTCCTTACCTTTTTCTCAACGACACTCTCGACCTTCGACCGAAAACCATTTCCACGAAATAAAAACGAAAACAAACAACGAATCGGGAAAAGTTTATTTATCTCGCTATTCTTAGAGGCTGACGTTACTTTTTTTCAAGTAATGATGTTGCGGGCTCCAAGAACCAATGGCAAAAGTCGGCCCTGCCAGTATAACGGAGAGACCTCGATGATAATAGCTGATAAAGCGAGCTTATAAAATAGACATTAATACGAGCGGAGATGATTCTCCAGTTTGCTTTCGCGTTCGATCAACGTTCGAACGTTGAGTAATGTTTCTTTGGCATTTGGGAGACACGGGAGTTCGTTCGGAGAATGTAGAGAAAGTCGATTATCCGTTTTATTCGCTTTTTTATTTTACGATCTTGAAAAAGTTCGATCGAGAAGGATTTACGCGTTAATTATTTTCTCCGAGTGCGGGTAAGTCTTTCCCACCAATTGCGATATCGATCTCCAGTTATTTTCCGATATTTACCGCCATTTGCTATTTATTCTTGAGCCTCGTCGTCGGCAAAAATGAGGAGGAGAATTTTGGTGCGAAAATAAAATGAAAATTGTGCTTTTTTCTTCACTCGGGATTTATCGTTTATTTCAGTTTTTTGCGTCGTCGATAGATCATGGAAAATTACACTTCGGACTCGAGCGACTCGGACTTCAGCTCCAAGACTTTCGATCTCTCTTACTTGATGCTCGATTCAGATTTGCTCAACGAGCATATTCTCGCCGCCAAAGACCCGCAAAACGTCGAGACCATTTTGCTCAACCACAATCGCATCAATCTCATCCCACAGACCATCGCCAAATTCACGAACCTCAATACTCTTGACCTCTCGAATTGCAACCTCACGAGACTCCCCGATTTCCTTGGCGATTGTCCGCTCACTTGTCTCGTCGCCAAACACAATGGACTCACCAACGAATCTCTGCCCAAAAGTCTCGAGAAACTTCCTGGCCTTCGCGAACTCAATCTCAGCGGCAATCGACTCACCGAATTTCCTGCTCAAGTTTTGGATCTCGCTGCTCTCAAATATCTCTATCTCGGAGGCAATAACATCACCAACATCGACAAAGATCTCTGGAAACTCCAGAAGTGAGACTTTTTCGAATGTAGAATTTCTAAAACTTTCATCTATACTGCGAATTCCCTATGACTACGAAGTTTGCAACGTGGAGTTTCAACAAAAAATTATTTCTCCATTCATTTTTTGTGGATTTTGAAAATTATGGACATTTTTCGTGTCGATTTTGGTTTTTGGGAGCAAGAGAGGATCTCTTCATTGTCTGGACCAAATATTGCACAATAATTACGAGCTCTGCTCAATAAAAAATAGAATTTCGTTGCTTCCCAACGATGCAAACTCCAACATGATTAAAAATATGATTCCGAAGTTTGAAACGTTGAGATTTGACGAAACATGTTTATCCCATTAATTATTTAAATTCAGAATAAATTTAAAAAAAACTTTTTGATTATGAAAATTGACATTTTGCATAAATTGACATTCAACATTGGAAAATAAAGATGAGCTCTGCTCAAGAAAAAACAGAATTTCGTGAAGCAAAGAGTTGGAGAGATATTTGGAAAAAATACACACATTTTTGTTCTCCAGGCTTCAAGTGTTGGGAATGGGCGGAAATTGTTTGACCGAAGTTCCATCGACGCTGGGAAAATTGCGAACTCTCCAGGCGCTTGTGTTGTGCGACAACATGTTAGAAAGTTTACCAGGCTCCATAGCCAATCTCAAGAATCTCAAGTCTCTTTTGCTCCACAAGAATCGGCTCAAAACTCTGCCAACCGAGATAATAACGTTAAAAAACTTGACGGAGCTGTCACTCAGGGACAATCCTCTTGTGGTCAGATTCGTTTCTGACATGACGCACAATCCTCCGTCTTTGCTCGAAGTCGCTGCAAGAATGATCAAAACGACCGATATCAATTACAACGAATTTGAACTGCCGAGGAATCTTGTCGATTATTTGGACAGCAGCCATCATTGCGTCAATCCCCGGTGCAAAGGTCAATCCAATTTCTACAAAACGAGCAAAACCGATTCCCTGACTTTTGGGTTATTGAAATTTCCTCACTTTTTTCATGCTTTTTCTTCCTTGCAGGAGTTTTTTTTGACAACAGAGTTGAACACGTGAAATTTGTTGATTTTTGCGGCAAATATCGACTACCCTTGTTGCAATATTTGTGCAGCAGCAAATGCATCGAGAAGAGAGAAGGCGATGAAGAAGTTGTTAGTGGAGCCATGATCCGAAAAGTACTTTTAGGATAATGTTATTGAGATGCGGGAACAACCTCACTCGTGTGGACCACAAAACTGTGTCGACGATTTTCAATTGTTTTATGATAATAAATTGTTTATCTTTCTGTTATATAAAACTGTGTTCATTTCAAAGTTTCAAGGAACTGGTAATTTTTCATTTTCTCTTATTTTATCATGTGGAACGAATTATTTCTAACAAAAGTTTGATTATTGCAGAACTATTATCGATTCTTTACGAGATCTCGAGAGGTCACCTGAGGAGAAAAATGTTAAAGTTTCACTGAATGGGATTAATCGTTTTTTAATTTACTCGATTAATACGATGATTTTTTTAATTTTGGCAAATTTGAGGAACCGAACGACATAGAAACCGATGACACAAATTTCATTAATAATGACACGCAGATTTTAGTTCCGAAGGGACGTCTTTTGAATGTTCGTTTCGAGAATTGTTGCGTTTCACTCGTATAACTTTTATTACGAAAATGGTTTTTGGTAAAACTGTATTTAATGGGATAATCACCAATCACATACTTCTAGATAAAACGATAATTTTTAGATCGTAATTAATGAAATGTTTGACACAGATTCCCTTGCTGAATCATTGTCATTCAACTTGAATTTTTGGAACCGTTACGTTCCGTCGAATACGGTCTGCTTCTTTGTTGTTGGTTCAATAATATTTGAACTGAAGTTATCGTTGCATAGTGGTCGACGTTTCTCGTAAAAGAAACGACAACTCAGAGAAGTAAAACTCAACACCGAGAGGTCGCGCCACTTCGAGGTTCCAAGAGTCTTGCTCCCCACTTCTGCTCTATCTACACCGTCAACTTCCGGAAATCTGACGTGTACAAAGTGTACAAGTACAAAAGTCAAACAGCAGCAGCACGCATCAGCTGTTAGATTAGAAAACGCGAAAGCTCTCTCTGTTATCGTTTTCATTTTGTTTTTCTTTTAAATATACAGTAACTACGAGCAACAAAGTGTCCAAAAGATGTTGGATTTGTTCACAATATTTAGCAAGGGTGGCATTGTCTTGTGGTGTTTTCAAAGTACATCGCAGATTTTTACACCGAGCGTAAATGCCTTGATACGCAGTGTTATTCTACAGGTGAGCCTTGAGATTTACTCATTATTTCGTTCTAATATCAGAGTATTCTCGGAATATTCACAAACGTCAACGTTCGTTAGTCTTTTCTATTCGTCGGGTCAAATGAGAGAGAGCGAGAACGTATCACGAGGCATGACTTGTCAATCGATCTAGCACGGCATAATAATTCAATTACGAATGCTCGCGATTAATTAACATATGTTTACATAAAATCGACTACCATGAGGAGCAAAGTCTTCCTATCATGTCAACGTCTCAACTGTGCTTTCCCACAGTTCCTGAACTTTTAATCCCTCATTTTATCCAGCAACCTGCTATGTTATTTAATTTCTGTAAACAAAAACTGTCAACATGTGCCATCTCAGACTCTGCTCCACCGATTGACACATATTTTCGATTGGTACTCACTATCATTTCCATTTCTTTATTATTTTCCAAATTTCTTCTGGACCATGAAAAAAACTAAATAGAGACGAAAAATTGTCATAATTTTGAAAATTCAGTAAATAATTGACTGACGTTCTATTCCAGGAGCGTACCGGCAACAACATATTCGATCATGATTCGCTACGGCTCCAATACAAGTTGGACAACGAATTTGAGCTTGTGTTTGTGGTTGCTTATCAAAAAATCTTGCAACTGTCGTACGTTGACAAGTTTCTGAACGACGTGCATTTGGAGTTCAGGGATCGTTTCAAAAATGAATTACAAACGTCTCAGTGGTTCTCAAATTATGATTTCAACGACGATTACGACAAGATACTCGCTTCTGCCGAACAATGGGGCAAACAGCAAGCCAAGCTGCCCAAGCAAATGCGTACCTTTGACGAAAGTCTCAAGTCCAAGAAAACTGTAGCTAGTATGATAGAAAGAAAAGACGATAAAGATACGAAAAAGCAAGGTATGCCTTTTCTTTCTCTTCTGGTTACTTTTTCGCTTTCCTCCCGAAGTCTGCGCTATCGGAATGCAAGAGTTTACAACTTTATGGTGTTGAAAATAATTTGCACTGATAAAAAATCGAAAAAAATTTATTCATATTCAGAAAAAAATGGAAAAAGAATTCTTTTTCGACTCCAATGACGCAAACTTTCGATGAAATTTGCTTTGGGAATCATATCTGGAAGCTTTTGGTTATTTTGCTTGCAGGAAAAAAGAAAAAAGGGCTCGGAGAGGAGAACTATTGTGAGTTTGGGATTCTCCTTCGCTTGTGGTTCGAACTTTATACACTAAATCACTTTGCACGCTTCCTTTTGTTTATCAATATTTCACCTGATTTTTCTCCTCCACTGTCATTCATTAATTGTACCGACGTTGCATTAATTATCCAAGAATCTTTGATTAACTTTATGTTTTGCTTTCGATAATAATTCGGTGGGTAATAATTTTAATTTCACCTAATCAGTTAATTTTTTTTTAGCATGTCGACTGTTTCGAATTTTACGAATCGATTTCTTTTAAATTGTCGATGGAATGTTCTCATTATTGTATGTAGCAACGAATATTTCGTCTTCTCCAGTGAAAATACGAGAATCGCCAAAAGCTGAGCCAACGATCAAAGCACCGGCTATCGAACAAAATGGCGACGCGGAATATGACATTTTTCTTGCAAATCGTTTACGTCTCGCCCAGAAAATGGGAGGACTCAAAAAAAAGGCCGACAAACAGTAAGTTATTTGGTCTTCATGCCATTCCCTTCGATTAAATTAATTAATGAATTAAAAAAATAAAAAGCAATTTTATTCAATTTTATTGATTAATAAATCAATTGATGAAATAAATTTATAAATTAATTTCTAAATTTCTAAATTTATAAATTAATTTCTAAATTTATAAATTTATAAATTAATTTCTAAATTTATAAATTTATAAATTAATTTCATAAACTTTTTTATTGAAATAACAATGAATTTTCTTGACAATTTGAAGGAAAAGTCCGAAACCAGAAAAAGCTGGGAAAAAACCTCGAGTTTGGGAGTTGGGTGGGACGAACAAAGATTTAGCGAGTCTCGAACGTACAAAGGACAGACCGGACGAGGCCGGGGATTATGTCCAAGCGGATACAACGGTGAGTATTCGAATTTAATTGTCCATCCGATAATCGTCGATTATCTTTCGGCAAAACTTGATGAAAATTCGGTTTCTTATTGGTTTTATCATTTTTTTAGCTAATCGGGAAAATGAAAGGAGGAATTCGTGACTTGGAAGTTGAGAGTTCGTCCGAGGAAGAATATGACGAGGAAAATGAGGAGGAGGTGCGAGCAGTAAAGCCTCAAGTGGCAAAAAAGTCGAGCGGTATGTTTTCCATGCTGAAAGGTCTCGTTGGGAACAAATCTTTGAAGCACGAGGACATGATCCCCGTGCTAGAGAAAATGAAGGATCACTTGATCTCGAAGAATGTGGCAGCCGACATTGCCGTCAAGCTCTGCGACTCCGTGCGGGCCAAGCTCGAAGGAAAAGTTCTTGGGACTTTCGACAGTGTCGCAAACACCGTTAAAATCACATTGACCGAAGCACTCGTGCAAATATTGTCGCCGAAAAGACGCGTCGATATACTGCGCGACGCTTTCGAGGCTAAGAAAAACGGTCGACCTTACGTTATGTCCTTCTGCGGCGTTAACGGCGTTGGCAAATCCACCAATCTCGCTAAAATCTGCTTCTGGCTAATCGAAAACAACTTTCGCGTTCTTATCGCTGCCTGCGACACATTCCGGTGAGTTTCCCATGATATTTCGAAACATTGCGCTCATAAAACAATCGCTTTTTACTCCCACAAATATATATATCGGCTCGAATAATTTGAATTATTTTAAAAATTAAACAAATCATCAACAATAATTGATATTTATATTTTTAAATTAATGTCAAATTTATCTTGAATTAATTTTGAATTAATTTCAAATTATTTTGAATTAGTTTAAATTAATTTTAAATTAATTTTTGATTTTGGCTAATTTCGATTATTTCAAAAGTTAAACAAATTGTTAATAATAATTGATATTTATATTTTGAATTAATTTAAAATTGATTTTCCTTAAGAGTGCCTAAATATTATTTTAAAAAAAGTGTCCGGCTAATTTTCGTTACTCTTGCAAAAATGAACTTTATTGCATTTTTTTTTCACAGAGCCGGTGCGGTCGAGCAATTGAGAACCCACATGCGTCATTTGAATGCCCTTCATCCGCCGGCAAAGCACGCAAATCTGACAATGGTCGAGCTCTACGAGAAGGGTTATGGAAAAGATGCTGCCGGAATCGCCATGGAAGCCATAAGATTTGCCAAGGACTCCAAATTCGATGTCGTTCTCATTGACACTGCTGGAAGAATGCAGGACAACGAACCTCTTATGAGAGCCCTCACAAAACTCATCAAAGTCAATGAACCCGATCTCGTTCTATTCGTCGGCGAAGCTCTGGTCGGCAACGAAGCTGTTGATCAGTTGGTCAAATTTAATCAAGCCCTCGAGGACTATAGCAACTCTACAAATCCTCATATTATCGATGGCATCGTCCTCACCAAATTTGACACCATCGACGACAAGGTGAGACGATTCTAACATGGCAACATTTTTGTGTGTAGCCATTCTCTTTAATATGCTGGTGGTGTGTGTCAAGAACTGTTTTCAGTGACGCACGTGTCTTGAAAAACCACAAATTATGAAAAAAATCAAAAATCATTTCCAGTCGACCGATAATTCTTTAAAAATTGAGCAAGATTTTATACTTTTCAAAAACACTAGCAAATGTTGAAAAATAAAATGAGATTCTTGATGAAAAATATCGGAAATCAGTTCGAAAAATAGTTGAATGTTTAAAAAAATGGAAAAAATTATTTTTGAATAGATAAGTGAGACTAACTGGATGTTTTTTACTGTCAGGTCGGTGCAGCTATATCGATGACGTATATAACTGGTCAGCCGATAGTATTCGTCGGAACGGGTCAAACGTACACGGATCTGAAGTCACTGAACGCTAAAGCGGTCGTCCATGCTCTGATGAAATAATTTATCATGGAATTTGTTCTCGAGGGAAAGAGCCAAGGAGAAAAAATAACGTCACGTGCAAAATAGAACGAAAGGGCTATTTGTCGTGTAGTTTGTATTTATTGTATACATATAGAAAGATTTATTCAGATGAATTTACTAGAAAAAGTACAGACAGCAAACTCGAAATATCAAAGCAAAATATCAGTTGGGTCATTCTGACCCGTATATTTTCCAGAAATCATGAAATTTGACAGAATCGTTTATTCCAAAAATATTTAAAGGCATGCCAATGTTTCCGCTGAAGAAAATTTACTGATAAATCAATTCCCTTCAATCAAACATGGGTCTGAGAGACCCGGAGGTATGTTTCTTTGATATCTCAGGCTCATAATCACCGAGCTCTTGCTTTTTCAAATTCTAATCATGTTATTACGTATCAATGCACACATTGAATAAAATTATTGTTCGAGACGTCGCGAATTAACGTTCTTTATCATTTTATCACTAATAAACACTCCAGGCAGTTCATTGTGTTTAAAGAAATGTTAAAAAATCGATAAACTAGTAAATCTTGAGATTTTCACGGGTCTCTCAGACCCAGTGTGATCTTTGTGGCTCCAATGACAACACTGGTTATAATATTGACAGGAAAAAAAATGCAAATTTGAGCCGCGAAAGTTGGGAATCAGTGAGAATTTATTATTTTTGAATTCTTCTCGAAATTTCAAGGTTATTTATTGTTCCTGCAATATTAATATCGTTGTCGATAATAAATTCAACGTTTTGGGAGAAAAAATGCATTTTTGAGAGTTTCATTCACACGGCGTATCGACGCGGACAAGCGACGACGCGACACGAGCTCGCAAACATAAATTAACGCCCTGGGAATCATATCTGCATGTCCATCCACACGAATCGTTGATATTTCAAATTTTTCGCTCAACTTTACATCGATCCAATGCAATGCAATTTCTGTTTTCTATTTTTACCGTAGAGACCAACATTTCGCGATTTTTGGTGAGGAGCATCGAAGCATTTTATTGCCACCTGAAAATTAAACCTCGCCAAGCCTACAAACGTCGATTCTATCATTATTTTCATGAAAATGGAACAAAAATGAATGACCAACAAAGCCATTTTGCGATTTAACGCTTTTCGGGCCCTCATAAATGCGCCATTGGCATTTGATCGACCATCACCGAACTTCCTCCATGATTTTTCGACATTTCATCAACGCTCTCCTCCTCCAACTCCCAATGGACCTTGTCATCGAAATTTTCCTCTTCGCTCACTGATCCACACACCTCCATCCGCATTATGAAACCTTTACATAACAAAACAAATAGAGGTCACTCCGTTGAAAAATTATTCTCTCCCGTTCGTCCCGTGCAACTTGAATTTCTCATAAAACAACTTCGTAGGCAACGATATCGAACGAAAAGTTATTTTTACATTTCCGACACTAAATTTACGATTTTTCCGGCCGGAAATGCAAAAAAAAACGACAAAAATTTTCACTGATTTTTTTTTTTCTTTCCAGTCGCCGAATTTCTCACCGGTAATGAATCCAGTCACGAGGGCAATCGCCAAGGTAACGACTAAGGTGAGAAGTTGATAAGCGGCTTGGACTCCGGCGCTTCGATCTAGTCCCGCAGTGATTCCAGCGTTGTCGTTCAATTCGGCTAAATGTTCCCCGGATCTTGGAGCTCTGGCTGGGAAAATCTGCGGATCGATGAGATTGGCAATGAAAAGAAAAATGGAATTTCAATTTTTCGATTTATTTCTGCCACAAATCGTTCCTTCGGTGGCTCACCTCGTACAAGGATTCGTTGTAATCATGATCATTGGCCAATCCCGCCATCAATGCACCGAATAACGCAGCCAACACTCCTGGCATTCCGTGCAAATTATGGACCCCACATGTGTCGTGTATCCTCAAATGTTTCTGGATCAGAGGCTAAGAGAAAAATTACATTTTCGACTCAATTTTTTCACACTTTTCTTATCAGCTATCCAGACTTGCAACACTCGCTTAAGCAATACTATTCCACACTCTATTCTTCTTTATTTACCGTCAAATATTTGTAACCTAGAACGCTGATGAGACCGGCCAAACATCCTATCGCTAATGCTCCGATCGGCTGACACATCATGCCTGCAAATAATTTTCTAAATTATTAGAATTTTATGAAATTTGGTGAGCATACTCTTTAGTATTAAAATATGAACATACTAATATTTAAAAATTCTTCTTCTACACAGGTCTCGAGTTATTGAAAACTAGAGACGATCCTGATATATATAGGTATATACTTTGCATATTGTCAACTCAATTTATTGGAAAACTATGTGGACGAAAAATAGAAAAAAATTTGTATCATGGTATTTAATGCCAAAGAATATTTTTACCAAATTTTTATCATATTGTCGTGACATAAAGAGATTATGTTGAAGTTTGCATCGCGAGAATGCAACCAAATTCCGTTTTTTCTTGAGCAGAGCTCGTAATATTTTCTTATGCGAGCCAAAAACTAAATAGTCACAAAAAATTGTCATAATTTGGAAAATTCAATGAATAATTAATGGAGAAAGCGAAAAAGTAGGAAAAACAACGTTTTTCGTGATATGGAAATTGGCCAATTCCTGTCGGAGGCATTTTCGGGCTTGAACGATTTTTGCCTGACCAACTGGTGGGTTTTGAGAAACTTTGTAATCGAAAAAACTCATAGAATGAGTGGATCGTTTACCTGCAGCAGTTCCGATCGCGACGCCCCCGGCCAATGTCGAGTTTTGCACATGGACCATATTGAATTTATTATTTTTAGTTACGAGAGCGGAAGTTGCGAAAGCGATGACGCAACTAGCAGTTAGCGATAGTAGAGTATTAATGATGGCACGCTGTTGGTCGTCCCCGTGCAGCGAAGCGCTATTGAACGATGGCCAGAAAAGCCATAGGAAAACTGTTCCTGTTAGGAAAAAAAAAAAAAAAAAAAAAAAAAAAAAAAAAAAAAAATTACAACAAAAAAAAAAAAAAAAAGAATAAAAAAAAAAAAAAAAAAAACAAAAAGTCGAATCACGAAGTTTGCATCGTTGGAATGCAACGAAATTCATTTTTCCTATCCCCAAGCCCATTATTTAGATTGAGAATCAAATTCCGATGATAAATCGAACGCCTGCCCCCGAAAAAATTGATCGACTCGAAAAATTTGGATCATTTTCAAAATAAAAAAAAATATCGATGAAAATAAATATTTTCATCAATCAAAGTTGAAGAAGGGGTTAAAAATTTCGGAAAATTTTACCGATCATAGCAAAAATGTCGGACTGATACGTTGCTCCTTCGAGATGATGTTCCTTCGGTTTATTTTTAATGCCAAACGCCAAACTGACAGCTAAACCGAAATAAGCACCGAACACGTGGACGTACATGCTGTCGCCAGCGTCGACGGCCTGCAACACAATGCACTCATTTTCATCGATAAAGAAAAAACCAGTAATCACGCAGTTTAAGGCCTTTTCTAAAAAATAATGGAAACATTTTTTTTTCCTCGTAGAGCTGTTGATTGTGTCATCATGAATAATATTCCATGGGGAGAGGCTGCAATTTCCCATAAATTCCCATGACTTATGGTGTTTTTATCAAAATTTGAGAAAATCTCAAATATTTCGACATTTACTTTCGGGAAGAGCAGGGCAAGTGTCACTTCCAAGCAGAGACACAAGCCGCATACGAATCAACACCCATACATTTTGGGGAAAGGCCTCAAAGTGCATAATTACCAAAAAGGCATTTTAATGCGATTGGGGCGAAAATAACCATCTCCACAAATTTGGACGTTTTCTGAAAGGTTTCCTTAAAGTTTTCTTGGCAATTATTTCCCTTGGCTCAACGCCACGAATCCATGACGTTGCCCTTCGTCAATTTGCAATTTTTTCATCTATTTAGCGATCATCGGAGAGAAGGAAGGAATTAATATTTGGGAGACTCTGTACGTACCATAAAGTAATGCTCCCCGATATACTTGTTCAGTGTGTACATGATGAGCTCGATCACTCCCATGGCGATGAGTTGCATGTACGTGGTTTTTCCTAGCAGAGCTCCCATCGAGATTAACGGAGCAGCCACAGCCACATCGGCACTCAGCAGCCTGAACTCATTTTTTTTCGACAAATCCCAAAAAGGATATAAAAGCAACGAGGAAAAAGACGATTAATCATCCATTAGCTTGCTCGTTTGGTAAGCGATATTCCTATCTACCTCGTGCTATGTATGTGGTATAGATAAATTGAAGAGATCCCGTCGATACGATATCGTGTTCAATTTGTAAATACGAGATCCTCGCAAATTCTCCAACTTCCCATGCGGCTTACCAGTTTTTTTTTTTTTTTTATTTTTTCTCTATTTTTTTCTCTTTCAATACAATCGACCAACTTTTTTTTCTCACCATTTTTCATCGCCAAACTTCCAGCCAAATCTCGGAAATTGCGAGAAGAAATTACATTTCATTTTCAATATTGATAATCGATAATTTGATGCGCAGCAATGCGATTGATCATTTCGCGTAGAAAATTATTTATTCATTACCACTATCTTTATAATCAATTATGCTCATGAGAAAATAATCATTTTGTTTTTCTCGATTTTAGTTTTATTCGAGAGAATCGAGTCACTTTTTTCCTCACCATTTCCATCGCTAAACTTTGAGCCAAATTATAAATTACGAGAAATGAATGAATTTTGCTGAAATATTGATAATCGCACATTTGCTGCGCAATGCGATTAATCATTTGGAGTAGAAAATTTTTTATTCATCATTTATTAATTGATTTTTTATTTATTGTGTCCATAAGAAAATAATTATGTTGCTTTTTTTCTGTCCCTTTTGTTAACGACGATGCGCTCGAGGTAAATAGAGAGTATGCATTTTTATTTCTCACCCTTCGAGCGACAGTCCAGCTTTTCCATTATTCCCGATGTTGAGAACTCCGTCGCATAACAATGCGACCTGAACGAGTACAGCACCGATTAGAAAAGTCAAGCCAACAGCGCTCTGGCCATATTTCCTCAAAAATGTCATCAGGAATCCGAATCCGATCCATATCATCACGTGGACATCTTGATACACTTGATACGTTTTAGTGACGTCACCGAGCAACCGCATTGGGGTAGGAAGATTGGAGAAAAAGAAAGAAACAGCATTGTTAACTGCATGCGCTTGCACGTGCTATTAATTCTCGTCATTATCGATTAAACATTCCATCGATCTTAATTAAGAATTAAATAAAAAAATTTAATGACATTCTTTACCATGAAATACGATGACACATTTTTTTTTCTTTTTGGACGTTGCTTGTGAAAATTCATGATTTATTTTGCACGTAGAGATTAATTTCTCGGACGCTTTGTGTGTCGAGAATGTGTGCAGACTTAGAAACTCTAATACACTTGGCCTCGTGGAGCTAATGGAGGCTCATCAAGCAAAAAATTCACCAACTCATTCGCAGAATGTTTGAATCATGCCGAAAAATAGAGAAATAATTGTTTTATCAATGATTTCGATAAATCCCATGGCCAATCCCTCGGTCACTCAAATATTACGATGACGTAGGAAAACAAGCAAAGTAACAAGTGATGGTAATTCGAAAGGAATTTTCTCGGTACTCTCAGTTGATGAGATAATCAAAAAGTCCGGCTGAGTTTGTATTTATCCACAAGGCGTTGATTCAAGTATATGGAAACGAGGTTAATGCTCGTGAGAGAATAGGACGAGAGTGTTGAAGAAACAGTTGCATTTGTAGGGGCAGGAAAAGCTCGCTAACTTTTTAAATTAAGAGTGGCAACGAGGAGTGAATACGTCAAGGCTTTTGTCATTTTGGAAAGACAGAGTATATAGAGGAGTCGTCGGAGTGGGTAGAACGTTGTCTCCAATGTAAATTCTCTCATCACTTGTTCCCTTTTCTCCGGTTTTCTCATCCTTCCCGAGACTGGCAAAGGTGGAAAAAGGAAAAACGAGAAAAAACAAAAAAAAAACGGGAAGGAGAGAAGAAAAAGAGGAAAGAGACTTTGTGGCTCGTTGGTCCCTTGTCAAGCCTTTACCACACGTTTCCTTCGACCCTTCCCAATCCTCATTCTCTTTTTACCCTGTACGCACGTACAGCCTGGGAGGAACAACTTTGTGGAAAACTGTTAACAACCATCGAGGTTGTCGCCGCTCTGTGAGACCGAAAGATCCTCACTTATTTATCTCGAGCTGTTGCTCGGTTGCTTTTTGGGCAATTCTATTAATTGATCTTGTAATATTGAGCTCTCGTTTTCCAACTCATTTTTCTTCCCAATTTCTTTGGCTCTCCGAAACTCATGGAAAAATGTTGGCAAAAGAAAAGGCGATCGCTTCTGATTAATGAAAGCGAAAAGCGACCTTTTCCTATATTAGGAAATTCAATGATCCCGGGGTACTCTGTGTTTTTGGCTTTGCGTCGAAAATAATTAATATTTCCATTAGAACTTTTTCATTTTTCATTAGTAATCCCAGCTTCCTCAAAATAGAACGTTACTTCGTCAAAACTTTCGATTTATTCCGATGTATATAATTTATTAATCATTTTATTTCGAGGTACGATTTTGATCCCCCTTGCACATGCGAATTTTATCGATAATTGGGGTTAAAGTTTTAATCCTTGCAAACCACCAATATTTTGCCAAGTTTTCGACATCCGTTCTGATTAATAAATGTTATTAATTATTTGGTGATTTATGTGTAAACTTTCCCATCATTTGTATGCAGTTTTACTTGTTAAGCTCCTTAAATCTCCAGCTGGAACCAAAACTGGAAGAAAATCATTGGACTTTTCTTTTATTTATTTATTTATTTTAAATTAATTTATTTATTATTTGGAAAAATAAAAAAAATCAAAGAGAAATATTATTTCCAATAAATTAATTGTTGGTAAATTCGTAATTTGCGGCGGAGCACACATCCAGCCATTTTCAAGATTCCGATTTCCACCGAAAAAGAAGAATAAAAAAAGTTTAGATTTACAGCCTGAGATAAAACGAAATGGCTATTTTTTTTTTTTTTTTTTACCACTTTCATAGGACACGTGAGTTTCGAATAAAAGTGCACAAACGGCATGGTCGAAAAAATTTCATTCTTCCTGGGGACTAGTTCGATAAAATTTTCTCTACGTTTTCCGAGTGTACTCGTGAGTAAACGTTTCAATGCTCAAACTCGGTCTTAGATGTTATCCAAGTATATGCTTTCGTTGGCATTATCGTCTTTTGAGAGGAAGACTTTATCCAAGGTACTCGGGTCCCTTTGCCTCTGCGTGCACCTCCTAACTCGCACTTTCATATCGTTTCGCTGTTTGCCACAGCTTTGGGGCTCTCTCGTGAATACTCACTATACGAATACAGCCCAAAGAAAAGCAAGTTTAGTTTGCGAAATAAACGCGCCAATGGTTATACACTCACGTGTATGCGTGACTGGAAGGTCGTTCGGTTTTCCATTCAAATAGGGCGAGAAGGTGTTTTGTCCTAGAGCAGCATTTGCTGCTGGTCCATAATCGAATAACGCCAAAAAACCGAATAACAAAAAACCTTGAATGAAGAGCAATGCTATGCCCAAACTGAGGCCACTCGTCATCATTTTTTGACAAACCGATCGATCCTTTATCGCTTATCCTTCAACGCGTCATTAAAAATTAAAAATTAAAATAAATGAAAATACGTTAGATGTGCCTCGGCGTGTCTTTCGAACTGAATCTCTCGTCGGACCAAAACGTACGAAACTCTCGAAGAGTATTGACGTCATGAACGGAAAAAAGAGAGGTGGAGTAAGACGAATTTTCAATGTCGAATGTCTCTCCTCGAGAGAGTCGAAGAAGAAAAATGTCATGCAGCATTTTTACTTATTATTCATTCGTTCAAGCATCGGAAACGAAAACATGGACATAGAAATCGAGCTATTCAGTTGGACACAAAGTTTCGAGTTATGTTGGAGGCTGCATCGTTTTTTAATGCAACAAAATTGTGTGTTTTCTTCGGCAGAGCTCGATATTATTCCCCAATATCTGGTCTGGACAATAAAACCATTTTCTCCAGCCACCCAAAAACTAAATAGACACGAAAAATTGCCATAAATTCTAAAATTCCAAAATAATTAGAGAAAACGTCTTATTTATATGTCCCAAGATTTTTTAAATGTTTTTCAACGATGAAACGATAAATGTTTTTGCGATAACAAAGATATTTTTTGACCATTAACAAATTTTTTATAATGAATGTTTGAGCAAAAATTTCAGGAAAATCATTTTTTTTAATTATAAATAAACTGTTTTCTCATTTCAATAATGAAAAAAAATGACTTTTCGTTGAATCTCGACGTTGCAAACGTCAGAATCATAAGTTTCCCCATCGATATTAATGAACAAATGTCGACTTTTTAATATTTTCCTCAATCATCGTTACTTGTGTCTCAGTAGAAAATGCGGATGGATTGTGTGAAATAAATGTGGGAAAACGATTGAATTTATTTGGTCAAGCGATCAGTGAATCGAAGCGAGCGAAATCGATATTGCCTGCACGTTATATTTGGCCGGAGCTTTAGTCGATTTCTGTGTCTGGTTTTGGTGCTCGTCGGTGTCCCATCTGTGGAACGATTCTCTGGACGTTGAGTTGCATGAATGTGGCACACACGAGGTCATGCAGAGGAAATAGAGAGCGAAATACTCTTGGAAATTTGAATACCGGAGATATCCATCTATCGGTCAAAGTCTCTCTATATATCGTTCTTTCTCTTTTATTCTCTCTCGACGGATCGTGACACAATGTGTATTATGCTGCGAAATCATTGAGCCACGTGGATGCCCGATTGAGAAAGCGAACGCTCAATATACAACAAGAGGAAAAAAAGGAGATTTACGAGTAAGCTGGGATACACGAAATTTACAGCTGTATTTATATCCAGCAGCGCACTTTTCGCTCCGGCATATGGAGCGGACGGACCAACACGAATGTACCGATACGAAGCCCCGCGTATAAAAGCCTCGGGGACAATAACACAGACCAAACTGGTTCGGCATTTTGTTTCCACGAACATATATATCTCGTTTGTTAATTTTTTGCCCTCTTCCGCTTCGTATCGAGAGAAAACAAAAAAGAAAAAATTAAAAAATAAGTTCGGACTCGCGTTTTTTATCGCGTATGCTGCGCCATTTTCCTTTTTATTTCGTTTCATATTCCTTCGACTTCCGCTCACTATCGCCCATTAGTTATTAACCAACTGCCATTCTCGGCAAACTCTCCAACCAACGTTCGCTCGTATTTTCAGCAAATTCAACGCGTTGTACTCCGTTTACCCCCAGACCTTCCCCTCACCGACCTACATATAATCCGATGACCAGAAATGATGATTGCGAGGAATCCTCGTAACTCAATTCGTCTCCAATAGGATATATGAATAGATTACAAATATTTTATGCTCTATTTTATATTTTCTCATGAAAACGTTCCATTTTCCAATTTCCTGTCCAGGCCTTAGGGTCAATTATATTTCTCATTATATTTTTGCATTCCGACCTGGCTGCATCGAGGAAAGGGAGAGATTATCGTATGAAAATATTGAAAACAACATTTTTTTGGCTAAAATCGATGTTTTGTTCGATTCGTTCGACTGAATGTTTTTTTTTTTGTTTTGAAAAAAAAAATTTTGTGACTGCAGCACGAAATATTGAAGAAAGTTTCTTCTGAAAGTCAATTTTGCAAACAGTTTCGTTAAAAATGAAAAATATTTAAAAAAAAAACAAAAATTTTGGAAATTATTAATAAATATTTAGTTCATCGTGTTCAAATATTGACGTTTTTCATTTTCAGTGTATCGATTTTATGGAATATTGAATATTTAAAAAATATAACTGAAAAGAAATATTCGAAAAAAATATAATAATCATAAGCTCGAATTTTCCTTGTTTCAGACCAAACAGTTGCTCGTTGTGGAAGATATCTCGTGGGAACAGGAGCTTACTGGGTTAAAGCCGCATTTGGATGTTTTGTGCTTGTTTTGTAAATCCCTGAGCCACAGGGCGGAGCAAAGATCGTTGGGGAATTGGATCCTTCGGTAAAGATGCTTAGCGTGCCAACGAGAACATTGGGAAACAAAAGTTGTTAGATTTTTCACAATAATTCACTTCCCGAGTTGTAATTAAAAATAATTATGAAAATTGCGATTGCTCTGTTTCGATAAAAAATTAATAACACGAAAAAACGCGAGAGCAAAATTTGCGAAAAATAATAAAAAATTCGCAGAAAATTGAAGGATTTTTCGTATTAAGCGTTTAGGGTTTCAGTTATGCGGGAAAAACCCACGGAAAGGAAAAGTTTTCATGTTTATATGTCGGCGAAGGAGTACGAGTCAACATCATGTCCGACGATATTTTGAGGACCCGGCCCAAGGGAGGTTGACAGACAAAGAGCAAGAGAGACGAAGATATATTTAATTAATTATTTACGTAATAAATGGCTCAAAGCTCCCTTCATATAATACATTATAAAATACTTAAGCACAGGGGAGCGAGACAAAGTTGAATGGTGAGCTAATGATAAAAGTATTGTTCGACAATTCGTCGTTCGTGCTCGCCTGAATTTTAGAGCGAACATTTCTACGAGAGGCAACGTGCTCTACATAACTCTGTGACTTTTTCAACACGCATCACAAAGTTTGAAATTAATTCCCTTCGAGGGAATAATCCATCATGTAACTAGACTCAGTTATAATCCACAAATTTCTTCTTTCCGATTGACTTTTTGATAAGGTCGAGCAAAATCTCATCACAGTGACGTTTTTTTTTTTTTTTTTTTTTTTTTTTTTTTTTTTTTTTTTTTTTTTTTTTTTTTTTTTTTTTTTTTTTTTCTTTTTTGATTTTTAATCCTTTTCCGGATTTTCCTTGGGACGTTGTTTGTTTTGTGGTTATTCACAAATCAGCGCAATCTTTAATTGCGTTAGAAACAAATAATTCAATCGTTATTGTCATTCTCATTATTCACAGCCCACGGTGAAGGTTAATCATCTGTTACGTAGGGAAATGTTTCAACGAAGAAATTGGTTGAGCCTTGGATCAATTAAGGAAGTTCGCTACATACGACGATATGATAAAAATTCAATAAAATTTCGTCATAATATTCTTTAGCAACAAATACGATGACACTAATTTTTTTCTATTTTTCGTCTACATAGTTGTCGAATAATTTGAGTTTACAATTCGCAAAGCAATTCTATGCTTATGCACGTAAACTTTAGTGTTCGATGACTCGAAAACTATGTAGAAAAATATGTACAGTAAAATTAAATACTAAATTCTCACGAAATTCCATCAAATTCTAATAATTTCGAATTTTTCTATGCTTTTAAAATGGCAACATTGTTGTGTGTAGCCATCCTCCTTAATTGACAGTTAAAAAAATTGCCAGTGTAAACTTTGGATGGATACTCACTTGAATAAATCCTCATGGGATCCTCGTGCGTTCCATTTCCAGAATGTGTCTCTATATTCCCAAAATAAAATGCTGTGTCAGGTACACATTCAGTTAACAAAAAAAAAATTGTCGCAATGCCAAGGTAATTTTGGGCTGATTAAAAAATAAAAACAATGACAGGATGGAAAATATCATTCCATCAGTGATTGCGAAAGCATGTCGACGGAAAAGCAGTTTTAATCCACAACGTTCACATTGAATACAGAATAATCCCTCAATAATTGCATTTTACGATGAAAAAGGTTGCCCAATCAATAGTTAAATGAGCATGAAAAATGTATCGCTGCGAGATCGATTTTATTTGGATTTGACGAGCCAGCGAAAAACTTACTCGTCGATAAAATGTTTTTGTTTTTGTTTTTTTTATCGTTCTAGCAAAAAAATTCGAAGGAAATGAAAAAAGTTTGTGTGGATCGGTATTGCGGGCTGAACGATCGAAAATATCTCTCGTATTCGAGTTCAATATGAATTTTACTGATTATGTCGTATTCTCTTGTTCGATATGGGTCCGTTATAACCGGAAACAGCAGGTTGAATCATCGTCTCGTAGGACGTAAATTTAGCGAGTGCACATCTGTTGCGATCACGAGTTTATACTAAATCGTGGTGAACATCTTTCCCCTTGAATTCGAGTATAAATCAATCGTTAACAGGTAAAAGGGCTTATCTAAAGAAAAGCGAACGCGTTCCCATTCACATGTAGTACGTTCCTTTGCCACTTGGAAATCCGAATGTTTATAGTCGCAATGGTTTTACTACGTGTCGTATAAACAACAAACTCACCCGCACGATTCGTCACGTGTTTAGCATCGGCCTCCGGGCCATAAGTGGTGAATAGTCCCATTAACACGAGAATCACTATTTCCATTGCAAAAAGCAACAAAACGCTCCGATTCATGCCTCTCGAATGATTTGCCTGTAAAACGTAATAAAATTTCATTCCTTCATCAATTTTTCATTCTGCCTGACCCCGGGACTTACGAATAATTGCCAGAAAAATGGTGTTTTTAGTTTTGCAGGAAAATTAATATCGAAATCTCTCACCTTCGTCATTTTCACGTTTTTCTCGATCGAATTCGACGTCGAATCTGAAATTACAAACAATTTTCTTCGTAATTTCGCTCCGAACACTAATCTCCTCCTTTTTTAATTCACTGCAACGTTGCGATCACTTTTTAAGTCATAAATCACAGATTTTAATCGGACGATCCTTCCTCTCCTGAATTTCACTGTTGCTCGTTATTTTTTTTCCACCGTTTTTTTTCAAAATAAATATCACATAATCGCGTGCCTTGTTTTTTCTCTGGATTAGTCTCGTCGTACAAGTTGTCGTGCTTCGTTCTCTTGCTTATAAAAGTACAAATCACCCCACAGCGGATATACGCTATTTGGTTAATGCCGCGATGCCTTTGATATTACAAGCAGGATCGCGTATCGAGCCATCGCCGAGTGGACTGTCGGTGCCATACCACATGTACTACTGACGATAAACCAACACGGGCCTTCGTAATATCTACTACGGGCCTATTTGTTTACATATGTGAGACATTCCACTTCGAATGTACAGGTAAATGATCTTCTCAGATAAGGCTCATCACATTTCGTTTTTCCCCACCAGACTCTCCGTCAGATTAACATTTTATCATAATTTTCGATCCACCTAATTTGCTGCTCTGATTTTTCTTCATAAAAATATCAAAAAATACCGAAAACCTTGAGCAAAACGTTTTTGGAAATAAATTTCTTTCTCCTGACAATTTTGTCTGTTTTTCTAAATAGCTTTCAAACGAATAGTTTTTTTTTCTTTTTTTTTTTTTAGGTAAGAGAAATTTTTTGCTGAAGTTTTTGATTTTCAAAAAAAATTGTGATCCGCGATAATCGCGTCTGAGCTTACGAACCATCCGTTTGATGTGGAAAGTCGCAATATATTTTATGGATATGTATTACGCTGGTGTGTGGTATATCGAGCGAGTGCACACGCTTTTGTTTCCATCAGTGATTTACTAGCCCATCCAATCCAGTATTCAAGGATCGGAGCAAAATGGGATTTAATCA
>JAPYYS010001396.1:0-40136 GCA_030522525.1 Campopleginae sp. 14b
TGGGGAGAATGATCGTTGGGTGGTGTCTGAATTTAAAGACGAAGAAAGTTACAACTAAGTGACATTTTTTTCCATAGCCCTCGGACAGAGCATCGTCACAGCGCATACCTTGCTGAAATATCCGCAGAAAGCTTTGCTGGCTGATCGAATGTCAGCGCACTTTGCTGCATTTTCATCGAAACAAATCGATGAAGCGCTGCAATTTGAGAAGGATAATTCGTCGCATATACTTTTGGAGGACGGTATCGAAGGGGCCAAAAAGTTTGTTGGTGGATTCGGCAGGCACGGAAGATCCAAAAATATCAAACCGCAAGATTTTACGAGTTTCCGAGAATTGGACAAAGACTTGGTTTGACGAGACGTTTTTTTCTTCAATATTTGTCACCTCTGTAAACGACTGTACATCATTTTTAAATACTTTTTCGACTTTGATCGACGGAAAAATGAGAATGACCGACGAATCACAACTTTTTTAATTTAAAAGAATGAATTTGTACTGTGTTACAGGTTCGTTAATGAAAAAGCCAAAGAAAAGCCTTGAATTTGCTGAGTAGAGACGCGGCTTTGTACAATAATGCATAAAAATCTCATCGACTACGTGACACGAATACCCATATTTAAAGTAAAGACAAAAACTTATTTCGATTTCTCAGAAATTTTCTTGCGACTGCCTTTGTCTCGGATCGAAGTTTCTATCAGAGACGATTTCTTTTTGCTCAGTTTTCTCGATTTCGTTATCGTCTCCACGAGTGTCCGCGGTAATTTGCCCGCAACTAGGGGCACGTAATTGACCAAATGCCCGTTCGAGTTTCCTGGAAACGCCACATGTTTTTTCCACCCAATTTCACGAACAACCATCTTAGAAGGGAATAACTTTTTTAGCCAACTTACGCTCTACTACGATTAACAAATACGTGTCGTTTGATTGAAACACATCCAGCCCAGACTCCCAAGATTTTCGGGCGATCAAGTTTTTCATCTGATTCGTTGATTCCTCCCATAAGTCGAATTCTTCTGCAACGTGTTACGCTCAAATTCCATTTAAGGTCGTAAATGTCTCATTTATTTCCAAGTGAATGGTCGCCTGGTAGAGTTTTTTTTTCAATGTCAACTGAACAGCGACCACGTGAACAGACGTTTTTATTTTATTTTATTTTTTTAACGGAATTCCAGACAACGGTGCGGTTTTTCCTTCAATTTTTTTTTATTCATAAATAGCTCGGTAAGCTCGTTCTTAATTTTTTCCCCTCATTACCTGAGGGCTCCACGCGGCAAGTGTCTCGAATGTAATCGCTTATGAGCCCGACGTTGCAATCAATATTAACCAACAATTCTTTGTTGATCGATGAATTTTCGGAGGAAATTCGGCTCGTACTGTTGCTGGCCTCGTCGGCTCTCGAAACGTTCTCTACAAAAATTACGATTTTAACGATTTACTAATCCCCTGGAGAATGTGCATTATTACCTGCGTACTTAATTTTAATCATCGTTGACATTTCTCCTGTCGGTATGTTGAATTCGGGAGAAAAACAAAAACAAAAAAATCCTTCGACACCGAGTGAAATTTGCCACACAGCTGCGAAATCGAATTCTCCCAATTTATTTTCAATTCTTTCATTTATTTCGATTGTTAATCGAAATCTCGTTCTCATTGGTCGTTCAATTTTTAAAAGCTTACGAAGATCGCGTTTAGAGAGTCGAATTCCTCAAAAACACTAAAAACCAACTGAATAGTCTAAAATTTTCGATTCATTTTTGCAACTCGAACGGAAATATGATTTCGGTTTGGAAATCCATAAATTTTCATTAAATTTGATTCAAATAAAAATTTCATTAAAATAAATGAGGAACCGATGAGAAAAGAAAGAATCTCTAAGCTCCCGACGATACGGACTCCTACAGCGTCCATTTTGATTTGTAAATCTTTGGTCGCTTTGAAAATAAAAAAAACGAGACTCAAAAATTAGCATCCGTCTCTTTCGTCCTCAGGACGGCTTGGTCGGTATGCGACAGTCCGCATTCGAGTCGTTCAACACAATGATCTATAGCACATTAGACTTGGTGTCGCGTGATTCTGGTCACATGTGCTTGCAGGTCAGTACTTATGATATATAAATAGTTACGAATAACTTCCGACGTGCGTACATAACTATTTGAATGTTGCCGAATGGATAGTAGCGAAAAGAAGAGACTGCCAAAAATTAGATCGACGTATATGTCTCTCGATCATGTTGAATCAAGCCAGACCTTTCGAGTCGATATTCCTGCTGATGAAAACCTCATCAACTGGCTAAGCCTCGATAAAACTTCGCCGCACTCGCGTTTGCGATAATAATTGCACAAAATCCCATTTTTCATGTGAAATGTCATTTTCAAAGCTCTTGTCTACGGCTGTGGTTTTCTCCACTCCACTCTCCACTTTCATTGCTAAATGGAAATTACAAAATGCGATCGGCCAATTAAAGTTTATCATAAATCGAAAAAAAAAAAAAAAAAAAAAAAAAAACAGAAAAGAAATTTTTTTTTAAGAAAAAAAAAAACTAAATTAAAAAAAAAAAAAAAAAAAAAATAAAAAAATTCTTGAGAATAAAAAATAAATAATGAATTTTATCAAGTCGGACGAAGCCGCGGAGGCAGTAATTATAATTTTTTAATGAAAGAGTCATCGAGGTAATGATTGACAAGTATATTCGAGGTATGAGGAAAAAGGTAATTGTAGTTGAGGGTTCGAACGAGTATTTATTAGAGAACTCATCAAAAGGCGAAAGTGTAGACCCGCATGTAAGTAGTAAAGGCTTTAGCGAGGCAGACGACCTTTGGATAGAGAAGTTTGCGGAGAAAGAGAAGGGTGGGAAGGGATCCGGAGCGATGATGGACGCAACAGGTCCTGGTTGATAGCTCGGCGAATAAAGAACGAGTTCGAGTATATTAAGAGAGAAAAAGTATTGGTATATAGTGGGAGGAAGGACGGAGTTTATCGCGACGAGAGGGAAAGAGGCACCAGAGGCACGCGGTTGGATCGCACAGGGCGCTAAATAATTTTCCAATAAGACGGGGGAATCGCCCGCGAGAGCTCACATTCACCAGCATTTCATATTAACGTTAAAGAAACTGCAAAAGTTTAATTGGCGAAAGTAACACGGAGAGCTAGCACGGACAACGAGCGCTCACCGGTTAAAGTATAGTGACGAAACGAGTGCAGGTGGCGGCACATTGTTGCGCAACCCTCGTCTCCTTCTCTCATACGCGCTCTTTTCTCCTCTCCTTCTTTCGCACAGGCACACAAACACACACACACACACACACACACACACACAATAAAAAATTATCTGTAAACGTGTATACAAGTATTTTTACGCGTATGCACTTAACACAGGCAACCAATACCGTACCGCATCCAAAACTCCCCGGTGAATGTTGCGCCGGCGCTGCAAATCGATCCGGCGTCCTCGCGCCTTATCCTTGCACCGTTTTTTCCTTCTTTATTCGGTGTTGCCTTCGCCCTCCGCCCCTGCTTCATCATTGTCCGACTCCGGCACTTACGCCGCGTTTATGCTTCTCCTTTGGAGATTTCAGAAAACCGACAAGAGGACAGTTCCAACCTGCAGGAATGCGTCCTTTTCGATTGAAGGTCGCCCAACGAAGAAATCACTCTGCGGACGTTTTAATGTTATTGGTCACTCCAATATACTTTGTGGACACACGTTTTGTCTATTTTCTCTAAGTTTCTCGCGAAATCACTCCCTATTTTTGCGAATTTATTGTTTTTATCGATGTCTGCAACTCGAGCCTCGAGTTTCGTCGTTTTTCGATACACATTGAACTTGTGAACATCCGGGGATTTTTTAAAAACACGTAAATATCCCTAATGGACGAAAAAACTTTCGTTCGACGTTCTCAACTGGACAGAAAGTTGACAGGGTGCCTAAAACTTCGAACTGTGACTGTAAAACATAGACATTGGTATTGTTGAGTTACCAGAGCGCCTAGAAATCAATCAGCCAGTGTTGTCGAGAATTTTTTTTGTCTCCTCGTAAGCGCCCACCGATGCGGGCATGTTTACTTCTCGCGCGAACGTGCGTCGTACCTGCTGCTTGTCATCGTAAAAAAAAAAAACGATTTACACTTCGCCATGCTCCAATAGCAATCGTGTGGGCGTAGCGTTGAAAGATTCGGTGAAGATACGAGCCGATGGTACAATGTGTCGGGTTATTCATGTTGCCGGGGAGAGAGAAAGGAGAATTCTCACACCGATGAATCCTGATGGGAATCGGTTCGGCAACAGGTAGCGGCGACGAATCGATTATTAACTTGAAGCATGGAGCAATGAAAATTATCTCATATGTTTTACCTCGAAAATGCTACGTCCTTGATGACCACAGGCCTTTTTTCAAAGATTCGAACATTCGAATTCGATATTTACATTTTGGCGATATTATTTTCCTATTCAAATATATGAATTCTTGTTAAAAACAAATCTCGTAGAAATAATGCTTTCACGTTTTTCAAAGGACAGGGACGATTAGCCAACCTCGATCTACGGTATAAATAATTGAACATTTAGTTTTATCTAGCAATAAATCTTCGTTCGACCAGTGCATTGTGACAGGGGGCCATATGAACCGGAGGGTACGTTATATTCGCTTTCCGGCCGCAGCTCTTTGGAAGGATTTAATCGAAAAAAAATTAAGAATCCGCCTTCGACGTTCTTCTCTCGTTTGACCCATGAACATTTGTAAAATCTCTACTGCCCGAGAATTGGGCATCTTTCAAAAGAAATAAAATCGTCAATTCTGATGGAGAAATCGGTGCCGGGCTAAGTTTGTCGGGAAAAGGTAAAAACAAAAAAATCGATATATTTTGGAAAAGTTGTAACACACACCGCTTTGAGGCAATCTCTCTCGCAGCCACACTAAAATCTAATTTGTAACACTGTGCCTTAACCAGCAACCATATTCCTACGTTGAGTTAATTTGTCTCAAGAGTTTCCATAGAGCAAAATAGTTTAAGTCAATTTTGGAAAACTCGTCTAGTGTTTTCGAGAATGGAAATTTAGGAGAGTTGGTGTACGCAATGTACATTGAAACGTATGAGCTGGTGTATAGAATTTATGAAAGTACCAAAAACAAGTTGATGCAAAGTGAGTTTTCGGAACAAGAGACGCGGAGGAGGAATTATCCTTACGAGCGAAAAGTTTGAATGATGTTGTTCAATTTGGAGCGAGCGGGTTTCGTCGAAATATTAAGAAACTTGGTTTGCGCCAACGTTCGTTGCAATTGTGTTTTATCCGAGAAAATCTAGGGATTTAATGGAAAAAAAGATGAAAATGGAATCTCCCGGTATGACGTTTCCGGGCTATCGGATCTTTGCATTCGTGCGCGTATGCGTGGACCCGAGTGTGTGTTATTTATAAGAGCAGCTTAAATCTGCTCGCACCCAGATCGTGGCAATAGAAAGGGCCAGCGATACTGACTTGCTTAGCGGCATAGCAAGGTATTCAGGCCGCAGCAAGGCCGCCCATGCGGCCGCCGTGCACACGCGCAAACACACGTCGGAGTAAAAGTGCAGTAAATAAAATGTAGGTTGTTACATGGCTTGAGGCGAACCACCGTCGTTCACTCTCGCCTTCCCCTTGTTTCAACTTTACTTACTCATGCGTCTATATCTCCCATTATTAAATATATTTATACATTTCTTCTCTCTTGCCTGCAAAACAATACAATTACGTTATGCCATGCACTTACTTAATACCGACTAAATATGAGAAGGCAGAATTCGATGTTGCTTTGCGTTTTTACCTGCGGATTCGACTGAGAATAATAAGTTCGTCAAATATGACGTCAAAACTGCCGGGTCCTTCCTCGAAAACGCTCGATGCCAACGAAAGTGAGTCGAGCACATTAAAGACTCCTATTATTATTTTGATGTTCCGGGTGCGGAAGCAATTATACTTATTTTTATGGAGAGCGATACTAAAATGACAGTAATCTTAGCAACTGGATCGATGATCGTTTTCCATCGCTCAATTGACTAACTCGTGCGCAACTGTTTCGTATTTCTGGAAGCAAATATCAATTTTGGCAGAACTTTGAAATTTTGCGTAATACGCGTATAGATCGTTGATCAATTCGTTATCGTAGAATATAATGAATATGCAACATTATATCTGGCTTGCATGGAAAGTTCATGAGGTGAATTTATTATTTCGTTTACGTAAAGCGAGACCCAAAGGAAAAGTAATAGTGAAAAAATAGTGTGATACTCAGTTGAGACGATTTGATTGATAGGCTCGATGAACTTTTGCTGATTTTCATGTTGAAATGTTGGATGTGCATTTTTTTGGTCACGAAGAAGATCGCTGGTGACGATTTTCGTTGCATCTGCCTTGTCGCGGAATATAGGATGTGTATTGGAAGGAGCACGAAACCTTGATAAACCAGTCTTTCTTCACTCGCGCGGGTGCTTAAGTATAAGCCCACGAGCAAGGGAAGCGAGATGAAAAATACCGGCTGCGCGAGGAATCCCGGATCTTATAGTAGCCGTGAGTAGTTTATATACACAGGCTAAGTTTGTACATATACGAGAACGAGGAGGTTCGCTAGAGCGAATATGTGCAAACGAGCGAACGCGGACGAGCCCTCGACGACTCGACAGACCTCGCACGTGTATACCAGCCAGCGTGTCTGTCGATGCACTTTTCTCATGCATCCGATGCAACTCCTTTTTCCTATATACAGGGTGTTCGCATCGTCGTTACTTCAGCCGTTGTCATCTTACCTGAAAAAACATCTCACTGATCGTCAACATTTTCGTAGTTTTAATTTTCCATTCAACTTTTCCAATTGTTCAATTTTCAACATTTTTTTTTGCATTTTTTATCATCAGACAACGAAACACGTATCGAACCCTTAAAAAGGACTGCCAAGCCACGAGTCAAACTAATAAAATGAAACGAGGATTCAGTTGATCTCAACACAGTTCTTTTCAATATTTCACACTCGTTGACGTGGCTAGATTTTGCAGAAGATCCATCTCTATTTCCAGCATTATATGTGCCTGTTTTTGCCTGTTTTTCAAATTATCACCTGTTAGATTCGCTTATCAACATTTGGTAAACTTGTGGAAATCATACTATCACCCGCACGTGTATGTTTTTTTTTTTCAAATGAAAAGTTTCCATATGGAGCAGCAATAAAATCGAGCGGGTTACGAAATATAAATGAATTTATGAAAATTAGGTATAATGAGACAATTGCGAACTGAAAAAGGCAAAGGTAAATTTCAATTCGAAAAAATACGATATTTCTTTATGTATTTGGCTGCTGTTCGGTCTCCCCATTCGGAATATGGTCTGCATTTCCTCATTGAGAATGAGGACAAAAATTTGGTGATTAAAATTGTTTTCAATTGATTGTTCAGCTTTTAAGCGATTGTTTTTTGTTTGTTAATTTTTTGATTCCGACACCCTGTATGAAAATAAAAGATTCGCGAGCTTCTCGCAAGTATTTCCTATATAATAGTCAAGTCAACGAGGCTTGCTCTTGTAACGCGATCGCCGTAGAAACCTCCTTGGAAAAGTGTTTACACGCACTGACAGCAGCAATGATCGCTGTAGCTAATAATAGTTCATTCATGCATCGTTCAACGCGTTGGAAAATTCATTTCCACCGTTTTCGAGTTACGGTGGCCCGGAGATATTATTTCACAAGTTTATGAGGAAATGGGCAAGTATCAGCGTGATTGATGATCATTTTTGAGTGTTTTAGTTGAAGTGTAGATAGTATGTTATGCTGTAGACAAGATTTCGCGTTTCATTTTCCGAACTCTGGCAATCACGGAGACGTCAAATTTCGGCTACGTTTCCGAATAAATGTTTCCGAAGCTGGCCTAGTTCCATTCATGGATTTTATCGAAGAGGTTCGCGTATATTTTTATACAAGCCCAGGCACAAAGTACATTTTCTTCTTGGGACTTTGCTTTACATGCGTCGAGTGCGTTGACGCGCTCAGGCTCGTAAACACCTCAAGCTTGGCCGTGAATATGTTCTTATTCTCTCCATTATTATTGTTGTCATTAAAGACACGGGGGTATCCTCGTGGTTCGGGCATAAAACACCTCAACTGTATATGAGATTGTTTTCGCACATACGTTTATGGTGATGACATATATTCAGGGATATGGAGAAACGGGAAGAAAAGACGAGGAAGGCACGAAACCGAGACGATACTTCTGTACTTTACGGCCACATATAAACACATGGGATGTTCTATGGGAGTTTCCAGTATATTTTCATCGGGATTACTTTGCCTGCATCGTTAAAACCCACAGATCGATGTCGTTTTTTTTCATTTTGTCAAAGTAAACAAAGTCAAGAATTTTTTTTATCATTTCCCATAAATTTTCAAACTATGGAAAGTCAACCGCAGGTTTTCTTTACATCTTGTTAGTCTTTTCCCACGAAAACAACAGTAAATTTGTGTGTTTTTTTTGCAAAAGGTTTGTTTATCGCGAATGGAAATCGACAAAAAAGTGCGCAAGGCGAGAATGGAAATCCCCATAGAAATAAATATACATCATATATTGTGAGCAAGGCTTCCCAAGGGAACGAGACCGAGAGATCGAATGGCCAAGGGAAAGTAATAAAAGATGTGGATGAGCTTCGCCAGGCTCCGTCTCATTGCTGCATCTGCTTTTTATATGATTTTTATTGTTTATTATCTCACGTGATGGGCAAAACATTTACACATTGAAATGTTGTCGCTAAACATTGCAAATCTCTGCATACTTTGAATAATTCGATTTTGAATTTAAAAAATTGGATAAAATTTTGCTTCGAACGCGCGATGTGGCGCGATATTTTTCAAATTATCCAAAAATCCGACACTGCGAGATTTATTAAAAAAATAATAAAAATAAATAGCAATCGATCCTTCGATAAATGTCAGCAATAATAAATAATTCCTGCGCAAGAAATATTGATGCCAAAGGTGAGTGAGCCGAACAACAACTCGTTGTCATTGCATAGAACCGCAAAATCGAGCTCGAGTTTCATGCGGTACGATTGGTTACTCTTGACGAATGTCTCAAACTAAAGTCAACCTGAAAGTTTATACCACTGTCCACCCGTTGTCCACAGCAACAAATTTAATACGGGCTGCTTGTTGCGTTATTACGAATATCAATTATTACATATGAGAAAAGAATTTCCTCGGCTCGATTCCCCGCGTATAGTTGCAAGAGATTTCAATTCTTGAAATAAAAAAAAAAAGCTATTGATTTTCCAGATTAATAAAATATTATAAAATCTTTCGTCGTTTCATTTCGATTTCTGCATTTAACCTTGTCTACCATTATTGTGAGAAAATTCGACACTCATTCGCCCAGAGCGCCATTTCAGCCCATAAAAACAAATAAAGTTTCATACGAACGACACGGTGCATTTTCTGGATGAACTTGGAAACCTGGAATCGCCTAATCATGCTGACAATGAAGTTTCCTTTATTCCTATACATGAGCAACGCTTTTTCCATATGATCGAATGAAAAATGATCAGAGCGAACATAAAGAGATATAGAAATGTTGCGAATGCTTTGCATAACGAAATTCTGCATAGAGTTCTGCTCGGTAATACAAAGAAAAGAAAAAAACATAATAGAAAGGCTCCACCCGGGAGAGCGTCCTTCGTTTCTCTCAGAAAGTAACTCTTATATATGTGTGAGACTTTTATTCCCAACACCGGGATATAATAGCAGTTCTCCGATTACGAGCCAGCGAGCGAGAGACCGCTCGGTTTTTCGATGCCCCCGAGGCGATAAAAATAATTTTATGTATTCGTAAAATATAAATTTATTTTCATTAGACCGTGTTGACTGCAGTACATTGATAAAATAAAAAAATAAAGAAGAAAAATATGTACACTCATGAATAATGAATGAATTTGACAACTATATATTACTCGTCTCAATGAATATTTATTACGAACCAAGTAAACGACCAAAATAAAAATAATCTCCAGACTGGAACGTTGAGTCTTGGGGAATTGAGCGAGAAAAATTAAATTGACGGCAATCGATTCTTAATATAATGGAATAAAAGAAGACGACGTCTCGCGTGCCAGTAACATATATATGGATTCATAGCGACGAATTTTCAAAACCAAGTTAATAGGATGTATTCCTTATTTCCTCGAAAATCGAATATTCATAGACTTTCTGGAGTTAACATTTTCAATAGTCCATCGAAGGTGTCGCAACGTGTCGAGGGTAATATTATTTTTCTCACAGTAAATATTAATAATGGGATGACATTAAAAAAAGGAATCTTTTTGGAATATATATTCGAGAAACAGTTTTACAGACCAGAGAGCGTTGGCTGTGATTATTTATTTGACCGCTCGTGCATATGGATATTACCCAAGGCATTCCGAGCGTTCGCGTAATAGCGTTTGACTATCAGAGCGATCGTTTGATTTCGAGATTAATCGTTACGGAATAAATTAATTGAATCGGAAGAAAGAGCTTTTGCCGCAAGCTTGCCATGCACTTCACGAGGATCAGACACTACGAGCAGGTATTTCGCTCCAATGGACGACCAATGGATTGCTATACAAGGATAATGCGCTTTATTTTCTCTGCACGCCCTTAGCTGATTTCCAGCAATCGTGTCTCCGGTCGTAAGTAAACCGAAACAATGGTTCTAGTTGTTTGTCCGATGGTGAATCGTTTAGTTCGAAAAAAAGAAGAAAAAAATAAGATGTTGAAGTTTGGATCGTCGGAATCGAATGAAAGCTCTGATTATTTTTCATAGCAGAGCCCAAAATTCTTTTTCTTTGCCATTGGGAAACTGAATTTGCTAGAAAAATTGCACCGATTCCATTTATCACTAAAACGATGAATAAAAAAATACTTTTCGTTGCTTTCCGACGCCGCAAAGGTAATGGCAGTTTTCAACGATCCTCCGAGTCGCGTAAAGCTGCACGAGATCACGAATTTATTATAAATCCGAATTAAGCGCGATACTGTACGATGTACAAATTTACCAATCATACCCCTCGCCCTGCCTTGCCCATCTCTCTCGCGTAACTTCTGTCTGCTAGAAGAATATATTTTATATAATTAAATGTTACATCACAGATCGGAACGAATGAATCTTCGTTGATGGGTATAAATTTCGCAACGATTCGAGAGGAGGATTAAACGATCGAATAAATCGGTGATCGGGATGATCGCGTTCTACCAAGCGGGAAAACGTTCCATCACGTACTCTGTACTTACGAAATTTTCTCTCCTAACTGATAGATTTTTTGTACTTCGAATTGCACCTTAGATGACACTGTACCATTTCTGCAACCATTCCACTTGTTCATAAAAAAATAGAGTTTAATTGAAGCGTAATTATAATCAATAAGTAACTTTTTACTCAATCTTTCCTTCATGATTAATGAGACGTAACGTGGCTCTTTGATTTGTATGGCGATTCAATATAGAAAATGCAAACTCACCATTTCATATCCGGTCGTAAACACGATTGAAAGATTATTAATCAATTCGGAATGGAAATCGTTTTGAATCGCATAAAAATTGCTCGTCGTGTACGCAGGCTGATGGAAACTTAACGATTCAAGTAATTCGGTCTGCATGACAATAGTGTTTTTACAGATTTCTGGAAGTTCACTTCGTCGGAGACTATTGCAATATCGAAAATGGTATATAAAAGAAAAAATCCAAAATATACAGTTTTTTACTTTGCAGCATCCACACATGCGAAAGATTTATTGATAATTTGGCTGTGGCGTTGAGCCACCTAGACTATACAGTATGTACCTTAATTAATACGCGACCTCATCCGTGCTATGCATTTAACCAGCACAGAGGTATCGAAACGTCGAGAGAAATGCCAGGTACTGGCAATCACGTACGTGTTTATGAGACTCCCTATAAATCTCGTAACAACTTAACTGGCCCATCCATCCAACTGTTACAATATATACAAACATAATCTCCATCGGTCCGAATAAGCTATGGGATTTTCCATAGGAATTGCATCGAGTGCTTCAATCCCTTCGATTTCACTGAGATAATTTATTATTTATGGAAATTCTCCAAGTGTCAATCGGTTCGTGGCCCAATATTAGTTCGAGAGTTTCTATCGCGGGTGATATTTAAAAAAAAAAACTTCACTCGTCTTTCGACATTGATACGATCGATTTTTTTCCCCAAATTCGAATTTTTTTTCGACATCGTTACATGGATTTGACGATTGCCGGATTAGGAATGACCATGATGGACCCTTGGCACCAAAAGTCCGACGAACATTGACGCATATATGAATTTTTGAATAGAATGGAGGAGGATCGAAAATGAGAAGGGTCGGGCATGAAACTTTTTCGAACGTTTCAAAAAATCTCGTATTATTGTGTAAGGCTAGATTTAAAAAAACGTAAGAATTTTTTTTTGATACATCGGAGTCGGAAAGTGAGGAACCAATTAATAGGAATTAGCAGATACGACTAATTAAACAAAAATCTATTTCGTTGTATAATGACGTCGCGTAACTACAGGAAGTTAATGGAAAATTTAGTTGATTAGTTCAAACATTGTATTGAAAAAATGTAAATCTACGGATTAACGAGTGTTTTCGTTGTTTACAGAAGCATTTTGCAATGATTGCATTGTGATTGTTGGAAGGCAAGGTGTCCTCACTTTGCGTAAAAGTATATAATCCCTGGTGAATTTCTATCCTGACTTTCTCGGTCTGTCTCTCTTATTCTCAGTGATCTTGTGCGATATCGAACGTCGTATATGTATATAAGCTATATCGCATAGATAATGGGCATATGTATGTACGAGCTGATGTACCGTATTGCCGGGTGAAAGTGCACATTAGAAAATAGCTATGCATTCCTTTGATCCAACACAATTTGTATCGTAACTCTGCGACGCAGAAAAAGCAGCATCCAAGTACCGCAACTATTTTTTCGATCGAGTCTTTAGAGAGACTACAAGAGGTAGACTCCGTCATCCCCACTCTTGTGAATTTATAATGCCGTAGCGATGCGCAGTGGTCGTCGAATTATTTTCATCAGATTCACCATAAGTTTTTTTTTCACCGATCCGGCTGCATTTGCAATAATAAAATAATCTATTCCTGCCGGGCCATATTTCATTCGGTCAAATTATTCGATTCAATTAGCTCTCCTATTTTATGGCTTCTAATTCTCTAATTCTCTCCCGATAAACTATCAGGCATTACGTACATTGTAAAGACGTTAGTGTGGGTAGAAAATTGTTTATTAAAGTGATTCCCAATTTATTTCATCCGAGCATCCATGTTCTCTACGTTTTGAGAGGCTGCAAATTTACCCCAAGTTATTTCAACGCACAAATCCAGTTTTTTCTCATTGCTGAAGCATTCACTCGTCCCGCAATCTATTCTGATTAGTACTTCATAATCTTGTATCACAACTTTGACATGTTGATATCAAGCTCTAACCCTTTATTATATTTTATGCAAATACTTACCTCGATCGCTCTCTCTCTCTCTCTCTCTCTCCCGGTGTCTCTTTCATCCGTCCTTAACGACTGCAATTGTCAATCTACCAGTCTGGCGTGAAAAGTGAATTTTACACATGAAACCATTTGCTTTTTTCTTCGCGTTCTTTCCATGCACATTCCGTAGGCAACTGACCGCGGAGAACTCTCGCCTGGCGTAACGCCTCCGATCTCAATTTTGTTGCAACGGAGATCTGTCGCAACGTGCACGAGACAGCAGCGGAATAATCAGGGCTGTGCGATCTAGCGATATGTTTTCCCTAAAAGACAAAAAAAAAATCGAGAGAAATTGTCGTTCGGTATCGTAATTTTGGTGCAATAATATCGTGAATGTTTCTTTTCGAAGATTGATCCTCGCCGGACGAGAGCCAAGCCGGAACATGATCGCATACAATTTTCAAAGGTTTTTTTTCTCTCATTTCGACAACGAAACTTATCCTCAGAGTCAATCAATGCATCGGACAGTCGCGATTTTCAATGAAAAGTAGGCAATAGATTGAAAATAATCATAACCCAGCAGCAAGATAGCGAGATTTTTCGCGAGGAAAGTTCGACGAGTACGTACAATATTTGCGGACAAATTAAAATAACTGAACGGCCGTCTGAATTTGCATTGAAAAGGAATCATTAACTGGAATAATTGACTTTGAAATAATTTACACATATAATTAATAAGTCCCCCGTCTCGATAAGAGCAACACGCAGAGATACGGGGCGAGTTTATCGTTCTGATATTACGAATGATCGTGAAAAAAAAAAGTGCATAATAAAATACTGTTTTCGAAAATCTCGCCTCATTGACTCAACAATATATTTTCGAGATTCTGACGCACTTTTGCGATAAACTTACAAATGTACATTGTAATTCTTGGAAACATGGGGCATTCGACGTAGTGATAGTGTCGCAAATATTGCAGGTAATGAACTATTGGCACAGGAAAAATTACCGGTTATCGCAACCTCTGACAGTTAATTGTTCAAATTTTCAGCTAATTATTTGCAGTCAATTATCGTGGCATGTCACTAATTTTATATGAATAGTTTTTTACCGCGTGAATAAACAATCATCATTAATTAGAGTGACTACATTCTTATTAATTATCATTCGCATATATTTAGAATTATCGTTTATCTCCAATCTGCTTTATAATGAACGAAGATTTTTAGCCATCACGATGACGACATGGTTTCGTGAATTTTCTTAAACAACTTTCGAGCACTTAAGTGTCTAATTCGTCACATCGAATGGCCCATACACTAATACTATGGACATTGATAAAAGCCGGAGTGCAAGAGGAAAGGAGATCGAGACAGAACGAAATTGATAAGGGAAACCACAGTAAAGAGAGTAATTGCAATTAATGCGTTAACGATGTAAAAAAAAAAAAAAAATGCCATGTGTAATGCAAAGCCGCCGACGCGAGAGCAAAGATTTTTTAAAATATCGAATTGAATTTCTCATTTTTATTTTTTCCAGTCACTTTTTGAGGCTGCAACAAGGTCAAAGGCTGATTTTAAAACATTACTCGAATACCCGAGTAATCGGTCAGCGTTCTGAAAGAAAAACAAAATAAAAAACATCGATCTTGATTTGCCGGTATTTACGAGTGTCTTGGCCAACATAAACGCACGCATTTCTTCTATGCATATATGGTTTACATGTATTTTAAATAATGTCGAGATTATTTTGAAAAAATGCAATACTCAATATACATTTTTCAATGTGGGCGCTACAAATTAACAACACATGTTACGAAATCCAGTCCGGAAAACCTTGTTTAACTTATTGACTGTATAATTTTTATTAAATCCTACGCCAATATTTCAAAATATCAATTCCAATGGCTTTAATTTTTCTTACGATCGAAAACATTCATGAGATCGAAGAGCGAATGACACTGAACGACGATATGATCATTTTTGTTATTTTTTTTTATAAAAATTGAGGTTGAGATCGATGTGGCTGTGATTTTCAAGGGAAAAATGCTAAGTTTTTCGTGAAAATTTTCTCAATCGAATATCTCACCCGCCGAAACTCGATCGTTGCGTCAATTAGAAATCGTAATGTGCAACCTCGACGAAATCCTTGTCTCTCGTGTCGTGGATCCGGCGTCGTATAATGCCTCGCGGACCTCAGTGCGCCAAGAGCGAGCAATAGCAGTAAGAGCCGAATACTTGTTTCTTATCTACTCTCGATAGTGCCCCACGGTAAGTATGATAAAACGCGCTTTCGCTCTCTGATGTGTGTGCCACATGTAAGAAAGTTTCGTCGACGAAACAGACACACTTTCCCCCTCGCTCTGGCTACAATAAGCCACAAAAGAAAAACCGATATTTTTACTTAACCACGAAAGCTAGTAGTATAATGCAAATTAGATTTTAATCTATCGTTATTTGAGTTGAGAAAAAAAATTGCGTTTAGATTTCATTGAAAGAAAATTTCACTCGAGCCCGTTTTTTATGGGGCGCCGTCCATGTCCTCCAACCAATATCAGGCTACCCTCTCGATGATGAAGCCGTTTGTTGATCGATGAATCATTCGAACACATTGATTTTTTTCAATATTTTTTTAAGCAGGTTTCGTTCTATTGGGGGGAAAAAAAAACATACCTCGAAATTATTTAATTCCAATAGAGATATGAAGTTGCAAGTTGGTCCGACCCTAATCACCAGGATGACGAGGCGATGGGCCAAAAAGAAGTTACGAAAATATGGGCAGTGGTAATTAATTTCTACGAGGAATTAGGAAAATTTCTTTCGGCCGCTTCCGAAAAATTGTATCGATTGTATTTGATTTTGTGGCATATGACAAGTTGCAAAACATCGCTTGACACCTGCAAAAGGATAAAATTCGTAATGGACCGATGTTAGGCGAATAAAAATAATGGGCAAAGTTGGTCGTCACGAGAAACGTGAGATCGCTGCTATAACGTGAAAGCAAGGAAGTCGTCTCCATACAACTCGCTTCATTCTATGTGCAGGATCTATGTGTAGGGTATCGTCCACCCGCGAGCCTAACGATCGGTGCAGCAACGAGATGTTGCATCAACGTATGCAGAAGCGATCTCGGTCTTACGCGACGGAGAGATTTTTTTTTTTGTTTTTCCCAACGAATACGTAAATTCTTGCTGTTGCATTAAATCGACAAATGCGCGCAAAAATATTTAAGAGAAACGCAAATTAAGGTGAAACTTTGAAACTGAAATGAAAAAATTGAAAAATTTTTGTAAAAAGGAATATCAAGCCGAGCTAATTTTGAATTTGCTCTCTGATGCTCTTCCATTGGAATTGGTTAATCTGCCAAAAACATGATGGTGCAGACTCACGAAGAAAGGCAGGGTTCAGGAAAAAAATGAAAGAATTACAACGAGCTCAAAATAATCAGGGTTTACATGATATTTATTTTGAATTTGTATGCACATTGTGGTAACACGATGTCTGTTTCAGTTTGTTTTTACATATGGGAATATACATGAATGGACAAGTCAGAGAAATAAAAAAAATCAATGAGATTGTCACCCATTCACAATATACTCGTACACATATTTATAGATTTCTTTGAAATTCTTATTTTTTCAAAATATACTTTTCTCAACAATCATAACTACGCTTATGCACTCTCGTACCTCTCTCAGATAATAATCGTTGACTCTTCCTCTCTCGCATTTTTCGCTCGTTGCTCACATATTTTTAAATATTTTTTCTCCTGAATATACAAACGGGTTATATTTAAATTCTAGCGTTACATTTAACATTATTATCGATATAGATCAGTAAATAATGAACAAAGTCATGAAAATTCACTTTCTTAAATCTGCTCCGAATATTTTGTTGCTTAACGTCGATATACGCGGGCGACATTGAAACGTGCGTCGTTATTCGCGTGGTGACTTTTACTTTCCCGTGTTACAATACATTTAGATTTTTTCTTATCATATTTCTCGATGTATCAGTTTTCATGTTACTACATATGTATGTGTGTGTCCGGTGTACGTGTGTGTATGTGTATGGGCCTGTGTGCCCTGGGTGAGAGAGAAGTCTATAGTCATAGCGTTTGTATTGTCTCGCTCATGCATATCTATCAGACGGTGTTTATCGGGTTTTCAATTATTTTCATTTCTTACTATTAATAATTCATTAATGTAATATATAAGCCGGGAGAAGAGCAAGTGAGAAATTAGAAAAAAAACAAATCTCACAGCGATATACAAAAGTCTTTCTGGCGTTGCTCATTCATATTCCCGATGCTGCTCCGGACGGTCGCTCGCGATTTTACGACGAGGCCTTTGTCATACGTATTTTTTTTTCTTAGATGCGTTTTTTTTTCTCTCGTTAATTTATTTTTCTATACAATAAATTATTTCATATAACGACAGCCAGATTTTTCATTTTTTTCCTTATTTTATTATACGAAGATTAAATTATTTGTATAGAGAAAGACAGATTGGAAACACAACGAGATAGGAGGGCATTTTCCTCGTATTTGAATCTCGAAGCGCAGACTTTTATGAAACTCATTACTGCTATACACATTTCTGCTCTATATCGGTGCTACACTTTTGCACACGGTTTTTGTATTCTTCTTTATTTCTCGTTATTCAACTTATTGTATTGATTTTGTTTTTGTGTACGTGATAAGAATTTGGGCCAGCTATTTGTAGACTCGAGCCTCGCTCACTTGGACGTTTTGGTTTCTCACATATTTCTCTTTCGTCAGTCATCGAAAGCCGAAAACTAATAGACGATTGGCTCGATGGTGAAATACACAGACGAGGGCCATCGGCCCAAACAACTCACAATTTTTCTTCCTCTATTCTATCGTACATAGAAATAATTACAATTAATGAAAGGAGCAACGTCATTGTTAACGAACGCATTTCTAGGCCCGAAATCTTGAAGCTCTCCTTCTCTCTTTGCTTACGTTCGCGTTCAAATTCAATTGGCCTTATTCGAGATAAGTAGAAGGGGAAAAAGAGAGAAAGAAAGGGAAAAGATCGATCGTTCCTAGACGTCGATTTATGCTCGAGGAAGCCTGGACTGCCAACGTAATTACCCACGAGAGCGAGGAAAAAATATTCAACGCAAAATACGAAAGCAGGAAATTGCACGCCAGCAGCCCCCGCTTCGTGAGCTCTGCTTTTTTTATTCTTTGGACCCTACGCGAAGACTACTAATTCTCATTTTTGTTATAACCAACAAAATTCTTCCTTTTCGCTTCAGATTTTGTTGGTATCTCGAGAAATTAAGTACGCCATTGGGATGTGAAACAGAATTTTCACATTTGGCTCATAAAATGTACATTTTTTTTTTTTCATCAACAAAATTAAGTACAAAATTTGAATTGCGAGGGATTCGATGGGCCGGCAACAAGTATTCATTCCAATCGTCCTTCTACCAAAAGTTTTAACTGAGAGAACATTTTAACGTTAAATTCTTCACAAATGACTACGATCGTGAAAAAAAGTATCGCATCAAAAATATACACTTCCTTGTTAAATATTAAAAAAAACCCTGTCAATTAATCGTCAAAAGAATTTACAAATACGTCGAATTCTTGACATAATTAGTCTTTACAAATTCTTGTCCTACTCGGAGCTTTTACAACAGAAAGCTCCACGTTGGTATGTGTATCGAGGATCGCACTCGTCATTGTTTGAAGCTCGTTAGCAGAGGACGAGAGAGGCTCAAACCGGATCACGTGCCTGGGGGAAAAGCTTGGAGAACACGCGCTCGATCGAATGATTCGATGTGTCACGTTGACTCGCGAACGGTGTGATGCACACTTGTTGTATCGTGAAGGTTGGTGAACTCATGACGTGAATCGTCCTCGACAGAATATTTCATGCGTCAAAAATTTCTCCGTTTTTCGAAGCACGCATCGTATGTTTCACCTTCCAAATAAATTGAGCAATATTCAGGTCGTCGGGCACCGTCGTGGCTCCGCGTTCGAACATGACAATTCTCAATGATTTCTTCCGCAACTTCGAAAAACAGTTAAACCATTATTTCGTATACCTTTCTAAAAGTTGCAATGTTCAATCGATGAAGTTCCATCTATCAGGAAAGTTGAGCCCAAATTCGGAAAAAAGTATAAAAAAAAAAACAGGAACGAAAAATCTAATTAAATAGAAAAAAGCTATAATTTTTTTTTCAACAAATCGGTTTATCGATAAGTTCGAGATAATTGTTATTTGTACAATTGTTTCTTTGTTGCATGACGAAATATTTGCGAATATGTGATCTCAGTTGTGGTTGGCCCTCTCGTCGTGAAGCTTTCGAAAATAATGGGAGGAGTTTGGCGAAGCGTTGAGTATAATTTGTTCGCGAGTACTTTTTTTCCGCATCATAAAGCCAATCGGTATGAGAATTATCTTACGTGTTGAATAAACTTTGAGTTAAAAACAGTCGCGGTTTGACGAGCTGTTTTTCAAGTGGGAGGAGGATGTTTATCGGTACATATATACACTTGGAAATTTCATAGTAAAATCAACTCGTATTTTTTTCCTTATTTTCTGCAATAATCATAATATTTCCTTCATTTTATATTCGTACAATGATATTATTAAATATGTCGTAAAATTATACACTTTTTGTTACATAATTTCGGTGATAGAAATAAGAGTTTTTTTTTTTTTCATTTTTCTTTATACATCAAAAATTTATTGTTTCTTCTTTCATCTCTCGAACATTTGCAGCCTGAAACGAGCACTATTTCTTTCAGTTACGAATGATCTTGGACATTCATCGCTAAACAAGAATTCTCGTTTCTAGTTATTGTCTACGAAACTGTATACCAAAGAAAAAAAACAAGAGAAAAAACATCGTGCATAGGATTGAATAAAAGTTTTGAAACGATCGATCGATTGGTTTCGTCAGTTACCATGTATCTGAGTATATGATTCGGCTATTATTCAACGTGCAAACGTTTTCGTGAATTTATTGTAACCGAACGCTTCGAATGACGCTCTCCCTTGACGATTTTATTTTGTTTTATATGGGAAAAAGCTGAAGCGGAGGATTGTAATTCATTAAAAATAAAACTTTTATCAGTTGCAATTAAATATTATTTACAATCGTTTGAGACGATGCTGTAATTGTTGTTTAATGTGAGTGTAATGTTCAATTGTTCTGTTTTAATGTGTCAATGGAAAAATAATAGCGATTCCTCGATTTCGATGGAAAAAATAAGAGACAAAATTTCGATCAATGGGGTCGCGAAAGTGTCTGCGAAGCTTTTACCGAGCTCATAAGCACATTTTACGAGTGCTTTTCGGAATTCAACGATAGTCCAATCTACAAAGCAACTATCGCTGATTAGAACTGACAGCTTTCGTCATTCCTATTTTTAGCGCGATATCAATGATTCTTACAGATATGTACGATGACGGAACGAGAAATACGTGATAAGGAGAACAATAGATGCGCGCGATTATTTCTTATTTTTGATCGATTACCTCGAACTGCTGAATCGCGAATGGATTTTTTGACGGCATTCTTCGTTATCGGATTTTGCCGACCGGAAACTCGCGCAACGGGCTCGCAAAAGTGGACATTTTTCAACGTGCCTTGAATGAATGAGCTTTTTCTGGCTTTTACCAACTTTTATTTTTACTACGCCGAAAAATAATGAATTGACCGATTTTTCATTCATTCATCGTCCTGCCTTCGTGCGAAAAGTATTCACGATCGTTCAGGCACTAAATATTCCAAAAAAATCAATACTTTTGATTGGAAAATTTGGATTGTGAGAAAAATTATTCTGATTTGTTTTTCTGTCGATTTTCTTTTTGCCATAAAGATTGTAGGATCGAGAATCAAGAAAAATGCATATCGGAACTCGGAGCAGGAAGCGTCTCGTACACGGAGGTACGAAGATACGAGTAACTGAGATTTGCGCAAGGTATCGAACAGCTTTTTTTTTTTCTTATCACACTCGAGAGCTCCTCGTACACCCGTCTCGAGACTTTTCATCCTCAAGCGGACATTGCTACCGGTTGAGAGATAAAAAAAAGGAAAGAAATGGAAAAAAGCCGGAAAACTCGTTTCTGTGCAAATCTTGGAGCTCCGAGTGGAGTTTGCTTGCAATACAGTTGGGGATTCAATGCGTTTTATTGCGTGACGTAAAACGCGTGGTCGTTGAACGAAGAGTTGTTTCGCCACATGGCTGTATGAACTTCAAGTTCATCCACGGAGAAACGACCTCCGTGCGAGGCTGAAAAACGTTAATGAAATGCTTTTTCATGGTTATAGAATCGTCCAAGACTCGCGAATCATTACTTCCTGTCCTAATGAGGTTTATTCGCGAAAAACAAAGACAGACGTCTCTATGCTTCTCGCTAGGGAATATAAAATCTTGCTCCCTGTCTTCATTGCGATTTCATAACAACGTCATATTATCTGCCGATCCTTTTTTTCGACAATAAAAACAACAAAAAGCTCGTGAAACTTTGGAGATTCGAAAAACCTCGGAAATCTCAAAGTTGAAACGATTTTTCATGATAATGTTTTTTTTTTCTCTTCTCGAATGAATCATCGATCCCGATACAGACTTATAATTTCCCTGCAACAAAATTTTCTGCTCTCAGCCTATAAATACTTTCCAAAAAAAACGCGAGGTCAATTAATAGCGTGCACTAATTGATGTTGCATGACAACTTCTTTTGTACTGATAAAAATTTTAAAAAGTTGTCAGCTATCAGAGTGGAGATATGTGGATAAGCGGACGTAGGCGATGCATCGATAATGAAATATCACGGAATAAAAAAACATGTGAAAATTCATTAATCACCATTCATGACGTCCAGAGTGTCGGAAAATCATTATCCAAACCTAGGCACATTAGTAATAATTATCAGATTTTCGAAACATGACAAATTTGTTTTTGTTCGAAATTTTTTCGATTTTTTTCGAGATGTGACGACGCGCTTTGGCTCGGCCCGGTTCGATATGTTTCAACAATATTTCACCTTCTCAGACACGTGCTAGTGTAATATTTTTCCTCGTTATTCCATTCTCCCACTCAAAATGCAGTCCACAAATCTTAGAGAATTTCTCGAGTTCATTTTCGTAAGCGCAACTCCAAGAACGAATATAAATGTCTCAAATGGCATAAGTAACAAGACTCTGGCAACGTTTTGGCACTAAAGCTACGGCTCCACGAGGATATTGGAAGCTGGATAACCAGTTTGTGTATGCGTGCATCTTTTTACTTTCGCTGAATTAACCAAAAGCAAGAGTGAGCTGAGAACAAGGACAACAAAAAAATGTATCATTGATTTAGAGCGCGAGATGATAAATTATAAAAAAAAAGGTGAAAAAAGTTGATCCTCCAGACGAAAAGAGAGAGAGTAAGTATCTGGCACTAACGGGATCGTCATACAAATGTGGAATTACTGGTCAAGATCGAAAGCATGAGTTTTTTTGTGGACACGACGTAATTAATGACAATCGAGAAAATTTATTCCCCAAATTTTATTTTTTATCTACGATCTCTTTTGCATGAAACTCGTCAGATCGAGTACATTATTTCGAAATTATGACGATCCTGCGGGCCAAGTCGATCGCGAGGATTTGGAAAAAAATCGAGCCACCGGTGACGCAACAGGAAGAGTGATAAAAAATAGAATAATTTTAGTACGGACTCGTTGGATTCTCTCGCTCTCTCCGCCTCTTGGTATTTCGATCTTTCTGTGATTTTCTCAACGCGAATTATTAATTCCGTTTCTTTGTGTCAACGAAGAAGGTCGCTCGAGTGTCTCGTGTGTTCTTTAATGAACGTTACGCAAACCGAGTTTTCCTGCCAATCGAGTATGCAGTGGATGATTCAGAAAGACTCGTTAAGTTTTTCTTTCGAATTAATTATCGAGCAATTATGAAAGAAGTCGTGATATGTGGAACATATCGTAATTTCTGTGTTTCTACAAATGAGTCGCAAACTTTCTGATTTTCTATTCGTGTTCTTAATTTTTTGAATCACAATCCCATGTTTTTAGTCCGGACGAATAATTGTGTTGCCTGATGAGAATTTATTTCTCGCCTTATTTGCACACGATTGTTCATTTCTGCCGAGTTAAAAATTCAACTTTAATTCCATCGTATCAAGCGTCCCCATTGAATTTAGTGAACTGTGTTGTTTTTTGTTTTGTTTTGGTCGATCAAATGTTACGATCATTTTCATTGAGCGTATGGAGGATGAAAGTGTTATTTGAATTTTCATTCTCGGCTATCATACGTTTGTTGTTGTCGGCGTTCCAGGCTGCAATGTACTATTTTGGTAAACCACACACGTACATCTTGTTACAATTAATTAAGCGATTGAATCTTGCGCTCTTGATAATCATGGCCGATCCTCCTTGCTTTTTCACGCCTCTCGCTCTCTCGTTTTTTTTTCCTTTTTCCACATTTGCACAACCGTATTTTCATTTAATCTTACGTCTATCTTAATGAAATGTGTTCACAGCCACACATTAATATATTTATACATAACGTAATATTGTAATTATTATTTTATATATTTATAACGCCTCGTCTTGCAATTTTTCAACTTTTTCTCATTCAAACGCGCTCTATCTTTCTCTCTCTCTCTCTCGCTCTCTCTCTCTCCTCGCTCTCTCTCTCTCGCTCTCTCTCTCTCTCTCTCTCTCTCTCTCTCTCTGTCTCTCTCTCTCTTTCTCAGTCGCTCTTTCTACTTTCCTGATTCGAATTATTTCCGCAGCGTCGAAAGGTCAGGATGCGCAGGAAACGCGTAATTTGCCCGAAGTTTATCGATGAAAATTCACATCTTGTGTCAGGATGGTTCGACGACACATTCTTCGTGGTAATCTCTTTGATCTTCTCTCAGTGGCTCCTCACAATGTATATTCATATATCCTCGTCGTAGGTATTTATCTTGTTTCAATGAAATTTTAATATTTTTTTTATAACATTTTCTATTATATATTTTTTTGTGTGTATTTTGTTTGAATATTCCCGCATAATTTGAATGAATTTATTGATTTTTTTTTCTCGTATTTCGGAATGACTTTGAAGGGATACATCTTAGGCGTCCCCATCGACGATCGGGGGACTCTAGTTCGACTTGAATAATAACAATGATAATAATCATTATTTCGTGTATGATAAAATTCCTCATCGGGGATTTCGCAGTTTATTATTTCTCTCGTATTCTCTCTCAATCTCGTTGTATATTCTTGTTGTTGTTGTTGTTGTTGTTGTGGTTGTTTTAAAGGTTTATCCGTTCGATAATCATCACTCTCCTCGAATAAAAAATTCCGTCGCAATGGCAATTTCAATATTGAAATTATTTCTGGCTTATCGTCACTACGTCTCGGTATTTAGGCACAGCACTGTTTAATTTTTAATATTTTTACAGGTCGCGTAGTATTGTCCCCCAATGATAAAAAAGAGAAAATAAAGGTGAAGGAACAAAGAATATAATAGAAAAAGAGAAAAATAAACAAACATGTAGTCTTTTTCGTGTTCGTTCTCGTTCTACTATTGTCCTTGGTGCACACAGTGACAATCCTCGTTATAATGATGAGAGTGATGCCGGTGATAATGGTGATGATGATGATGATGATAATGATGGAAATGGCGATTAGGACGTGAGCCGATATGAAGAAAAGCTTGGGTCTTGGCTTCGTAATGGTTGTACGCTTTGCCATAAAAATCTTCGAGTTGATGTCTCGGCGGGAGGATGATCGTCGAATTAGATTGTGAGGAATCGAGTGTTGAGTAAATGAGAGTGTCGTCGTTGTCGTGGTGGTGGTGGTGGTGGTGGTGGTGGTGGTGGTGGTGGTGGTGGCGGCGGCGGCGGCAGCGGCGGCGGCGGCGGCGGCAGCGGTGGCGGCGATGTTGGTGGTGGTTGTTTTCGTGGAGGAGAAAACGATTGTCGCATCACGACGAGCATGCCATCCACGAGGTACAGGTGCACGTATAACACGCGGTTGGTACAACCGGCGCGTAATAATAACCCGGATTCGGATAGCCACCGTTCGTTGTATACAAAAAGGTGGTTGGTTGTTGTTGCTGGGGCTGTTGTTGTTGGCCAGAGAATTTGGCCTGTTCCTGGCAAAAGACTTGAAAGGCCAAATTCTCAATAAGTCCAAGGGTTTGTCTTCTCTCGTGGCCCATCAGGCAAACGGTAGATTCTTCGACAACGCTGTGGAGTAGCGTTAGATACTGATACTTGAGTGATTCTTCCTCTTGGCCAACGAAATGATTCCACAGATAATTCTCGAGTTTGGCCTGTTGTTGTCCAACGTCGGGAAAGTCGATGAAGAATCTCGAGCACATGTATCTCTCGAGAGTTTTAATGTAATCGGGCTGAGCCGGTTTGTACATTTTAACGAGGAGATTGCAGTATTTCAAGAGGCCACCGCCCCGTATCTCTTCGGGATGCCTCGTCGAGATGAGCTTTTTGTGAAGATGATAAAGGGCTTCTTGAAAATCACCGTAAACCGATTCACCGACGACGGTTGGATAAAAATTTTCGCCAATCGGTAATTTGCTACACTCGTAAAAAAGCAACAACGAATCGAGAACGATTTGAAAAGAGTCAACGGAAAATTCAAACTGACGTCTCATCGTGTCGACGAATTTGAGCTCGACGTTTCGATGCCCGCGGGAATTACCGAGCGATATTAACGACCATCGGTCACCGTCGTTGTTTACTTTAACCATTTTACTCACGTAGGCCTCTTTCAAACTGCACGTTGTTATGCGCTTCCGGGATACTCCCTCCGGCAACAAATCAAAGAGAGAACCGAGCACCGCGGCCTTGACCCTGTCGTAATTTCGTCCGCTCGTGAGCTCTACCGCGAATATCAAATCGAGATCGTTGTACGGTTGTGACTCGGTCGCGAGGACATGAGACGCAGCACCACCGTTCAGCCTTATGTCTCTCACTCTCATACCCGCACCACCCGAACTCGCATCCGCCTCCAGTTTGCTTCTCACAACCGTCACTAAATCTCTCAGTCGTACTTCGAGGGTCGGAAAATTTCCACGTCCGTGAATGCTCACTACCTCGTTCATCACGTCGTTCAAACGGCGCACCTGCTCAAAACTCAATACGGCTAACCTCTGCTGAGGATCCGAATTCTCGTTATTGTTGTTGTTGTTGTTGTTATTATTATTGTTGTTGTTTATGTTATTTTCTCGATGCAACTTGCTGCTGTTATTGACGCCGCCACCTCCGATGCTCCCATTGCTGCTGTTCCCGCTGCTGCTGCTGCTCACGCTAGTCGTACTGCCTGAGCTGTTCAGGCTGCTCGTACTTCCGGTACTACAGCCACTGCTGCTCGGTGTGCCCTTGCCGCTCACCTGACAGAGGGACTCCATCATGGCGACCCGACGCTGTCGTTCCTCGTCGATTTCTAGGGAGCCACACTGTCGTTCAACAAACAAATCAGAAAAAACAAACCAAATTCATTAATACGTTCGATCCAATGCTGTTTATAATTATTTCAATTATTTTGTACTCGAAAATCTGATTCCCAAAATTTGAGCATTTCAATGATGGACAAACATAAAAAAACATCGACGAGAATATTTGTGACTGAATTTGACGAAGAATATTTATGCACGATTTGTCGATAAAAACTTTTGTAGCCTCCGTCGTAAAATTGAAAAAAAAATGTTTCGTAAAATATTCGACAACGAAAAGAAACAGTGCAGGAAAAAATACAACGGGATCGTCATTTTTATGGTTATCTGGATTCGTAAATATTTGTTTTCGAATTTAATCGGGAAATTTCGAAATATATCGATCGATTGTCTCGATTTCCCGGTTCTAGGTAGAGAGCATGTTTCCAAATGCAAAGAGATTAGAGTGTTTACAGAGTTAATTCGATGGACGATTCACCTGAGGATAGTTTTAGTTAACGATAGATGGAAATTTATTGGGAAATTTCGAAATGTTTCGAAGAAATGTCAACACTCTGGTATTTATGGCTTTGGCTCGAATTTTATTGTTGAACGTTCGACAGAACTAAAACAATGAAGAAAAAAATATCGTGTGTCACGGGCGAAATGTCGTTTCTTAATAAGATGCGAAAATACGAAAAGATTGCAGTCGCCGCGAGTTCGACCGGTGAAACAAAAAAAAACCATATTATCGCGTCGAGCGAGTCGCAATACCAGCTCCTGACGCAATTCGCAAAAATCCCCCTCCCCTCTGCCATTCTCTCGTGTGTAAATCACTTTCACTCGCGGAACCGCGACTACCCGAGCACCCTTTCGAGACCTGTTGCTCTGGTCCTCGAAGGAAAATTCGTCAGCGAGCTATTAACCATTTCCTTCGAGCATGAATCACGCGTCATTTCGGATGTTACGAAAGAAAATTGCACGAAGGTGCCCCGAGGAATTGAAAAACTACGAGGAGATAATAACCTGAATCGATAACGGGAACGCTTTCGAGGAATCGACAATTTTATTTTCGTTTTTAAATCCTTCGTGCCGGATAGCAATCGTTACAGGGCATTTTCGGCATTTTTTTGAAATGGGGGAAAAAAACACGATTTTTTATATATTTACACTATTTTATGGAGAAATTCTGAAGAAAAAAATTCCAGTCACGATCAAGCTGTTTGTCATATAGGAATTTTATTTCGGAGGCTTGAAATTTTCAACGAATGCCACTTTCTCCGTTGAGAATACCGGGCGACACTGTCGCGGAAAATGAGAAGAAGAAAAAAACAATCACAATCAAAAGATCGGAGAACGATGTGTCACTGTTTTTCGTAACATCAAACGTTCGAATAAATGGCAAGTTCCTCCAACGAATTTTTCACAGTAGCAGCAACGAAAGCACGAACATAATGTGGAATGAGGAAAGACCGATAAAAATTGGCTCGCGAATAGTGCAGGAAGAAAAAAACGGAAAAAAAGACGCGACTTTACAATGCGTACGTTAAACGACTGGAACATTACGAGGGAAATGATTGACAGAGACGATAACGCTCTGTGTGCACACGTTTAACGTACTGTCCACTTTTGCTTCCGCTTTTTTTCGAGCACGCACACATGTACAACACACACGACACAAAAGCTCAGGAAACGCGTTGGGTTGTGAAAATTAATCACGTTTGTACGTCGAGTCAAAGTTCCTTTCGATTTCGAGCACAAATCCAAAGTACAACGGCTGTCAACGTCGGGAGCAATTCACCAATAATTTCAAAAAGGCGAACGACCTCAAATTCCAAACACCCGCCAGTAATATTTGCTCTCCGATGAGAATTCAAGTATAACCGCGGTCTACGTTTGAGACCTGTTAAAAAAAATTTGACTTTTTTATGATGCGATTTCGAGCCGAATGTAAAATAACTCGACCGAAATTTATTGAACGGACTGTCAATACGTAACCTAGAAATTTCAACGATTGAAACTTCTGCACTGTTGATTTTATTTTTTCTCGTCGATTTGAAGGGCGTTCGCGTTTCCAATATGGTCGATGTTTTTGTGGATTAGAATTTTTCTAACGCAGTGGCTAGCCGTCCGGACACGCTTTATCCAATGATTTCCCGCTTTACCCGGACGAGTAAGGGTTACTTATACGTCCAGACATGCTTTTAGTATACGAGATATCCGTACGAGTAGCCACAGCCATTTTTCTCTAAATTGGATGGCGGACGGAAAATGACGAATGAGAATTCAAGCGAGCTCGTTCGTATGCATTAATTGTGGGAAAAGACGAAATCCTTGTTTGTTATTTTATTTTTCGCAATATAACGGGGTAATGGTGGAAAAATAAATTTTCGTACCCGTTGGTCCACGAATGCGTAGACCCGTGTTCTCCCGTTAATTGAATAATGACGGTCACTGCTTGTTGAGGATTGCACTGCGATTCTGTGATTACGAAACGCGAGTGAGTTCGCGTAAAAGACGTATCCGAATTGAAAGTGATACCGATTCGCGCACTTCGCGTCACTGCTATTCTTCGTTTCCTTTTTTTCGTTCAAAGTGCGCGTTTGTTCGTAGATTCGTGCGACCGTCCGCGCCGAGTGTCGACGGTGAACTGAGAGACACGAGTCGCGCGAGTGAAAGGCGAGTAGAGCGGACGAAAAAAAGCGTCGACAGCGCCGCTGGGCTGTTGTTGCGACCGGGGCCACTTTGCACAGCGGGTAGCTTCGGTGACGACGACGACGACGACGACGACGACGACGACGGAGTCCTATATAGAGGACAGTAAGGAATGGATCGACCGACAGAGAGAGAAGGAGAGGGAAAAACTGAGCGATTCGGGACAAGTGGAGAGTAAATGAGATGCTGCGAGTGTAGAGAGAGGGTGGGCGGGAGCGAAGAAGCAGGGAATAGGGATACTAAATCTATACATACGAAAAATGCGAAAGCTTCGAAAAAGAGACTTGTTGCTGATAGCCGAGTATCTACATCGAACGCCGTGAATGAAATCTCTGCCAATAAAGTATATTTTAAAAAAGTATCTCTTTCATGTGCAGCTCTTTCGCGCAACGCTCATTGATTACATTTCAACCTACTGAAAGAATGTTATAAAAGCGAACGATATCAAGAAATACGTATCGAGTTCTTTAGATTATTTTTCGATGCCTCGTCTCGTAAATTTCACGGTTTTTTCGCGGCCCCTTGTTGTCTCAGTCTGTGCGAGCAGTTGTTCTACAATTGTCACGAGAATAAAATTAGCTCGGACCGAAGAGAACCTCATCGACGGTGCAAGAGTTAAAACCAAAATTATCCTTAAGGGCGTTCCTCGCTGTCAATCGCCGTCGATACTTTGCATACAGTGGAGAAACATTGCGCAACCAATTCCTAAATCGGAACTCTGTTTTGTTGTCTATAACAGAAGGCTCGAGAAGATGTGCCATTGGCAGATGCGCCTTACGTAATCCACCAAACACGTCCAGTCGCACACAGCTTTATGTATTCCGAAATAAACACGTTTTTTATAAAACACAACAGAGTCCGTTTCCCATGGCGATTAGTATCAATAAAACAATTATGATGCGCATTTATTTTCCGCGGAATGACGTTCCTATTATCAACATGAAAACCATATGATCTAATTTTTATCGAAATAATTTCATGAAATATATATAGTTCGAAGAACGTTTGCAAGTTATAATATTCATCAGTGTCTCCTACCGCGGCATAAAGAATAGATCGAGATGGGACGAGCAGCTTATTACGATAAATTACGATGTGAGTGATTTGAAGGTTAGTATTTGTTCCGAGAGTCAAATGAGAACATCGCGTAGCAAATAGAAAATTCGAGTTGTCGGGACGTTCGGAGGGACCCGAAACATGCTTTTCTTTGTTATTCGCGGAACGTTCGTTGCACTGCGCGCGCAGCCCTACCCATAGCGCAGCGCGGTTCGGCAGTTGGACAGACGCTCTCCGGCGAGCGTAAACAAACATTGTTGATGATGTTGATTGGTATCTCCTGAAATTATTGGTTATTATATCGGGCATAGTTGTGTTCAGTTTGAAATCGCGTTCGTGATTCTCCCAGACTCTGGAGCTGATATTTGCGGGGTTTTTGTTTTATTTGTTCCGAGGATTCTCGCTTCGCTGTTCATCGCCCAAACATGAGGTTAGTGTTCGACCATAATTGCGTGATAAAATTCCGCCTGGCGGTATCCATGAATTGATGAACACTTTTTCCGTCATAACTAATTCGAACGATCGCGAAAATGTTGTACAAATCGATGGAAAAAAAAGATGCCATGCGTGATTAAAGGGAATTCAGGCCGAAATGGTATCGCGTCGGTACTCCAACGCGTTTGCTCGCTCCTTCTATCCTGTCTCCCTTTTCGCAAGTACTTTCTATGACGTCACGACGGTAAGTTCGTGGAAGAGGGTTAGAGGAGCAGCGCGTGGGCGCCAGTGAATGAATGGAGAGCGAGAGGGTTCTCGTGAATCGCGTTCACCGTATAAATATATATTTCCACACACGTACGAACACACGCGGAGCTCCTGAGGCTAGTAACATAGAAAGGTTAATGCGGGGGCGGTTTTGCGTTCGGATATCCGCGCACCACTCTGTCGCCGACGCCACAGTCTCCCCGGGGGGTTGTTGGCGCGCTCTTTTTGCGTCTCGTATTAACAGGATGTCAAAAAAAAAATGGTGTAATACACAACGTACCATCTAGTAAATGTTCTTAATCTTATCAAAACTTTTTGACGCTCATTTTCGTACAAAATATTACTTTTTCATAAAAACTTACTGCAAATGTCAAATTTTCAGAGTGTCATCAAATCGATAATAGTTAATCTGTAATCGATCGTCTCGGCGCATCCAAAAGCCCTACAATTTTTTGTTGTTTCATTTATAAAAATTATTTTGACATACCGCGAAGAAAAAAAAACAACAACATTCTTCGTTTTGACAGAGCGCGAGTGAGAAAAGGAAATGTTTTCCTCGATGTAGTGGTAAATAATTAATCAGGATAGTTACGCAAATCGATACGAAGGAACGAAGGTATTTGTTTGTGGAATTGGAGAATGTGGAGAAAGCCCCATATAAAATGTAGCTTACATGGAGTGGTTTGTTGAAATACAGTCATTGGCATATTTTCGTGTCTCTCATCAACGTAAACACCGTTTTATTTAAATAGAATAAGTTTTAATTGAAACTGGAGACTCGCCTTTGCTCACTCGACATTTTAATTAGGCTTTGATCAATCTCTTCTAGATCACGGACTCTTAATGCCCTCTCTATATGTAGTTAATGCATCAAGATGATGACAGCGCGACAGATGCAACCACTCCGAACAATTATGGAATAGCCAGTCTCTCTCGGCTATATCTCGACACCTTTTCACCTCGACTTCTTTAAGCTCTTCTCGCGTAATCAACCGGTGAGGCTTTCGGCATTCCGCCTCAAATACTCCGCACAACTTGGCTCTTCAACTATTTCAATGATCGTCACACGTCTTTTCAATTAAAATATGATAAAAATACCAACGATCGAACTTTCTAAAGAAAATGCCAGGGACAAATAAAAAAACAAATAAATGACTGCACGTTCGAAAAAATTATTAAGGCGGTATTACCGCCTAAAAACATGAAAAATTCCAGTTTTTTTGCTTCTTTTTATAATTATGAGCCCGAAGCATCGACGCGATTCCATGAAATGGAAAAAAAAAAGATGAAAAATGATTCGTCACTTTTTTTTCGAATTTTTTTCCTCAATTCGCTTTTTGTAAAATAAAAAAGTGACAAATGATTTTAAAATTTTTGTTTTTTTTTTCACTTCAGACTCATTTAAAATTTGGGGTTTTGAGAAAATTTCTCTGCACTATTGAGGGCACCGAACGTTAAGAAATTTGTTAATTCCATAAGATGAGAAATTTGAATTGTATGAAAAAATGATTGATACGTTTTTACGAAAAAGGAGAAAAAGGTAAAGCTTTTGCTAACTATTTTTCATCGGCGTGCGATCGCGGGGCCATGTGTGAGACAAAGTTAAATGTCGACACATTGACAGTAGTCGCCGCCAGGACATTTCTGGAAAGCATTCTCGTTCTTCCGCGATGAAAGCGAACGTCGCTATAAAATGCGAATAGAAAAAAAAGAAGAGCGAGTGCAAATACTTTTTATACGCTCGTTAACGCGCTTGCAACACTTATAAGGAACATAGAATGATCCTACGGGAGATACATAGGATATTTGCAGCGCGAACAATGTTGGCGCGATTTGAAAACGTGCGCTTGGTTACACGCAGGCAAATGCATGCGGACGTTTTTCATCGCGAACGATCGATATGACGGTGAACGTGGAAAAAATTAATTTTCCGGACTATTGCGTTGCAGTCGTATGATTTATATGCGTCCCCGCATTCGTCGAGACTCTGGTAAGTCTCCTGATTTTTTTTTTTTTCGACATTTATCTAAAACGCTAAATTTGATAAAAATTGGGATCGTTAATTTTTTTCGAGAAAATGCAGCTCGTGCGGATGCATAAATCGAAGGGAAACTTATTCCCAAATTTCTTAGAAGTCACAGCGTTTTGCTTTCAATGCAGTTTTCGCACAAGAAAGCATGGCCGTGCAGTCGTTTATGCAGATCATAGGCGGGAAAAAATAATGGCTATGAAAATACGGAGAATTGGGTGATTCAATTTGTCGCCATAAATGGAAAAATAAGACAGTGAAAACAATTGCGCTTGGAAAATAAGCAGCAGGATAAGATGTTCATCATGAGTCCATATAAGTTACGTCGAACCTTTGAGAGACATTCTCGAGAGTTCAACGTGTACCATTATTTCTCTCTTCGATATAGTACGTGTGTATGTGCTCCGAGCTTGACGTTGGTGCACTTTCCATTTCCCTATAAAATTCGCATTTCACTCTTGAGCATCGGTAATAATCGCGATCCCGTATAGCAAAAGTGTCTTCACCTCCGCCTTTCACTCACGCTCCCCATTTTTTGTTTGTTTTTTCTTTAATTTTTTGTTTTTTATTCCAATTTGCTATTATAAATATATATGGAATCTTTATACGCAGTACTCGACATCATAACCTCTTAGACCTATCGATTTACGAGGGACCCGACTATGCTTGGATATCAACCTCAAGAATATTCCTCATGGGGCGAACAAAAAAAAAACACCCGAGATTCCTCCTTCGGGTTCTCTCTCTCTCTCTCTCTCTCTCTCTCTCTCTCTCGTCCCTTCCTCGCCAGCGTTGTTCACATCGCCGCATAATTTGATCTATCCCGAGGTCGGCAACTAGATAGAAAAACAAAAAAAAACAAAAATATCGAGAGGATGTTGCACGTTCCCCACTTTATCTTTCTTTTTCTATGGGTACATCGACCCCCGCCCTGCTGCTGTTACCACGAGAACGCACAAAACGTTCGCGTCCTCCAAGTCACACGTGCCCATGGAAAACCACCATAACTTAGATCATTGCATCGTCTTCGTATCCTCAATAAAATTAATCAATTTTTCATTAAATTTCTGTAATTATGATTTTTCTAGTTTTTTGTTGTTCGTCTCAACGTTGTCGCGAACAAGCGTCGACCCTGTTTTTCAAAATTTTATATACTAATTTGAAATAAAATGCGGAGAATCGTAATAAATTCTTCGCACGAGCAGTGCCTCCTAATTTATGTGCCAGATTATTTATGAAAATATAATTAAGAGATATTGAGGTGGAGATTCGCACGTTGCTTGAGACAGGGGCACGTCCGTACGGCGTCCTAATTCTTTGTGTGACGTAACGCACTCACTGCGACGAGAGAGCAACGACTCACTCTACATACGAGACTTGACTCGCGCGTATACCTTGATTTACAAAAAAATGCAATAATTGATTTTCATTTGTTCCAAAAAATTAGATTTTCTGCGGATTTTCATATTTTTTAATGGGGGAATTGTTATGATTAGTGCAACGTGAATATCGAATAATTAGCGATCACACACATCCAATTTTTTTTGCCTTGAAACTTTGTATTTTAACAAGACTGACGTTTTTTTGTGAAAAAATCTGCCAAAGTATTTCACAGTTTTTTTCAATTCGAAAATCTCGAAGTAACAGGGTTTATAAACGCTCTTTTTCGAGGTCGTAACAAATAAAATGCTATTGCGGTGACCATGTTATCCCGATTTGACTCGTTCAGCTTAAAATAAAAAACCAAAAGATCGTATATCAACGGATGCGGTTTTCGAATGAATTTTTTTCTCGAAATATCGTCCACGCAAGTGATGGTTATTGTCCAGAGTGTAAACTCCAATTTCCGATAAAACTGGGGCCTATTTTTTATCAACAAAACGGTGACTTCTGCCTGAGGTCAAAAAGAATGTTTTTCATTTTTTTTTTTTTCAAATTCCTGATGAGCCAAATCCGAACAACCATGATTACCGAAAAACAACACACTTTCTATTTCCGGCATCTTTATGAAAATGACTTGAATCCTTTTACTTCGACGATTTTCGAATATGGATATGGAAATGGATAGTTTTTTATGGAAATTTTTCAGGGAACGTGAATCTTTAGACAATTCGTTCTGTTACGAGAAATTTCTGACTAAGCCAGATTAACGTTAGAATCTCGGACATTTGAATAATAAAAATCGAAATGAAAATCTTGCAGAAATGTATGCAACGATATTATTATTTTTGAAGGAGCCTGTACGAAGGCCAAGCACGTAATTTAACGAGCATCACCGATGCGATAGTAAAATGACGTTCTACTAGTACCTGACTACGTCCACGGAGATGACGAAAAAGAGATGAGAAACGCGTTACGCGTACACACATGATCCTCTCGCATATGTTCCCAGGGCGACAGAAAATTGCGATCCAATGAATTGCACATTCTCTCCGTTGCATATTTCAGGTTTGACGACATTTCGATATCGAAATTCATTGATTTTAAATGGAAAATTTCCATTTGAAAACATTGAAGATTGGTCGAATGTGAGTGTCGTAAATTTTTAAAGATTATTTTTCTATATAAATTCGATCAAACTCTCGTCATTAACGTTTCAATCGATGGAATGCAGTGTGTAATTGTGTGTAATTTACGAGAAAAAGTTTGACCCATTTTCGTAGGTCCAGAGTGCAAAAATAGAGGATTGGTAGAAAAAACGTTGGGTTGCTTTGGAACGTTGAAAACTTGGACACAGTTGACGTACTCGAGAGTAGTTTGATGAGAGAATGTCACGGTGGGAGCGATCGATCGAGTCTCAAACCATTAAAGCGTATCTCTTGGTTGCTAACCGCGACTTACGAGAGAGAGAGAGAGAGAGACCGCGAGGAAATAGGGAAAGAGTACTTAGTTCCGTAGTGTCTCGCGTGTCCAGTCAGTGTTAATGGCCGCGTTACTCGTCAGGCCTCGTACTACGTCACACAGTCGCGACGTGTCGGACGTGCGAGATTATACACGCCGACGTCGAGACCCAACGGTGATAAGCTCCCACACAGCAGCTCGCACATATATACAGGGTGTCTCGATGCGTTTCGCGCCAAACACTCCAGCGGGATCAAGTGATTCCGGACGAGAGTAGTTTCCGCAACAAATCCCTCATATTTTATCACATCCAAAGCTCTCGCTCCGTTCCCATTGCATTTCCGGAATGTGCACAATTATTCGGTCCCAATCTCTCTTTAAATTTTTTCGATTCCCTCGGTTTTCCGAAATTTTGGAATAGAAATATCGGTCGTGGGCGGAAACATTTTGCCGGCAACCACTAAGTATCGGGGGTTCGCGCTCCCACCGCATGTGCCGACACCCTGGTTATATTGGTTCGATAAAAAAAAAACATATGGATATAGTGGCCTGCGACGTCCGACGTTCGTTCGATCGTTTCTTTCCGACGGCGATACGGCGCCATATGATCCGTCTCGTTAATACTATTCGCTGAATACTCTTATTCTCTTCGTTCTCCTTCATCCCTCTCGAACTACCGTCCTGGGATTACCTGCTGCTAATAATAAATATTAACCTTTAGTTTTTTCTGCATATTCGTTCCTATATCATTCGCATTCATTATGCAGTTATTTACATTCGTCCAATGACTCTCAAGTTGGCAATATCAGGCTCGAATAAAAAATCATTTTTCTATTCACTGCTCTTTTAATTAAAAAAATCATCATCATTTTTGAACCGATTTTACGTTCGGATCCGAGAAAAAATTGTTTTATTATCAACTCATGAAATATTGAATAAGAATCTTGAGCTCTGCTCTCATGGAATAACGGAAATTCGTTGCATTCTAACGCTGCAAACTTCAAGGTCTATCGATGGGATTATCACGATGCTGAAGTTTGCATCTCGTTGTAATGCAACGAAATTCTGATTTTTCTTTACCAGATCTCACGATTCTTATTGAACATTAAAACATAATAATAAAACGATCTCTTTTTATGATCCCAAAAGAAAATTCAACAAGAAATTGTCATAATTTTTTTAATTAAATTAAAAATTAATAGAAAAATATGTTTTTTTTTTTCGTTGGAGCCCAACGTTGCGAACTTGGGGCTCATGGAATTATTAGTTCGGAGGCTTGTACGATTCTTCCTATAAGAATAAAGATTCCCGAATATTAAAAAAATCGAGTCTTTCGATTTATTTGAAATTTGTGATTCAAGAGTTAAAACGATTGCGAATAATCAATCAAAAAATAAGTATGGTACGAAATGTTTAAGGAATACCAAGTTTGCTGCTCAACATTCTATGAACGTCTTCGATGAAGTTTCGTTGCGCCGTAGAATTAATACATAATTATGGAAATATTGATGGATTTTATTTTTAACTTTACAGCCCGAATATTCATAACGCGACACGGTGCTCTGCTGATATGCAGAATTTCTCGATATTCGGTGTTTGCTCTTCGTCGACGCAATCTCTGGCAAGATTTTTTGAAAAATTTCCGTAACTACGGTCAGGGAGAGGCACGCAGTGTAAAAAAAAAACAAGGACGAAGCTGCATACTTGCATACATTTCATGCTTTTCATTAAAAAAATTACTCAGGTCATGTTCGAATTTGAAAATTGTAGTAAAACGGCTTAGCTAATTTAAATCTATGACGTTTTCAAAATTTTCTCCATAATCTCCCAGTCGGAATAATTTGCATGAATATTTCGCGAGATTCCTTTTGGTTATTGAATTTCGCGATGGTATAGATACGTCAAGCTGTTTACTAATGAAAATTGAGCAAAATATAGAGGCTTGACTGGTAGGCTGTTATTGGGGAAGGCACGAGACAGAAAATCAAGCATGTGTGAAGCAGCGTGTAAAGATATGGAGTAGACATGCCAGGAGAAAGAGTGAAAAGGCAAATCGGTCGGAGGCGAGGGTTAATAAGAAAGAGGGGGAAACCTCACAGGCGCTACGAAACTCACCCCATCGTGCAGCTCGTTCCTATTTATCTCTGTGTTTTCGTTCTCTTTCTCTTCGGCTTCGACATAGACAGAGTAAAAAAGTGATGACCTTGCGAGAGTGAATCCTTGCGCAGGCATCTGCGTCATTGATGCGACCAAGAGTCGTTATCTTTCGCGACATTGACAAAAGCAAATCAGTACACTACAACATTTATCCTTGGTGCTTTCATACACACATTGACACTCTTGATGCATATGTCGCGGCAAACCTTCCAGAAAGTTCTCTCTCGAGTACTGCCAATCGATACGCCATGGAAATTAAACGCTCTCATCATTTCTAACGTTCATAATATGCTTTCGGTACTTTACGAATAATATGTTTTTCTAAATCTTACGAAGTCGTCAATCTCATTTCCGGAGCCGATTTTTCCAAAACATGAGTAAACGTTTTCGAACGTTTACAAAAAACATTTTTCTTATCTATTGGACGAAACGTGAGTTCGTGAACGTGAGTGATTTATCGAAATTTATAGAAATTCATGTCTGCCGAAAATAACACTTTGGCAGGCTACAAATTCCTTATTCGACTCGTTTAACCCTGTTGCGGAATAAAATGACGTCGGAGGTACAGCGAGACACAAAATTAATCAAGGTATTGAAAATTTATGGATTTTATTCAATGACAAATGCATGTTGATTTTTTGATCGAATTGCGTCACGAGTATTGGCGTCACTAGGTGAGTTATTGTGCTCAACCAGGCTGCTCGTATTGAACGAAACTATAGGCAGTCTGCGCGAGCTATAAATTTTCGTCACAGCGAGATAAAATTGAAGGGGCGGATATCGAGCTGGAGTGGGTTACGAAGATCCCAAATTGACGTCGTTTTCAGTTCGAGGGATGGTGCCATGATGATAATAACACATGATCGCACATTGAGTTTCCATCGGAGTCTGACGTCATGGGGTATGCCACGAGGTTCGCCCGGCTCCTTGCAAAATACATGGCTAGTCTCAAGGCAAGAACGACTCTCATCCAACGTACTTTGAGTCAACAAATAAACAATTTAAGAAAAATCGACTATTTCGGAAATTTCCATGCCGTCATCGATCATTTTCAGTTTCCTCGACGATTTTCCTACCATCGATGCGAATTTCTCGAACCGAGTGTGCGCACAGCTTTATTGTTTGTCAAGCGATTGACCGGTAAAGCCGCGTGCGTGGGTCGCGTCGTTGCCGCACGTTTGCTTATCGCTCGACAACTTTTTTTGGATTTACGAGGCTCAGCCTCGATATTGAATATTTTATATCTGTACAGCGAGCATCATGGCGAAAAAAGCTTCCGCAAAGTCCCACGTATTTCGTGGTGTCACATGTAACTACGGGAAAAAAAGATCCACTCTGGTTTCCGTGCTCGTGGGCAGTTGCCATGAATCTTATTGCCCACGAGTATCGTTTTTTTTTGGTACGAAAAACAAGCGATTTTACTTGGCCAAGATCCACAGGCACCTTCTCCGGGTATAAAGTAAACTCAATCATAACGTAATTAATGATAATGAAATTACATTTCATTTATCAATCCACTTGACCGATCTCTGATTAACAAGTTTGATTGAATTTAACCGTTCTGTCTCGTTCTGATCACAACAATTGTCTGCGCCACCGATTGACGGAGAGAAATGGGAATGTTGTAATAGCAAAAGATGCTTTGCTAATCGTCTTTTAGTTACAACAGCAAAGCCTTAAGCACCCGTAGCATAATTTTCCTTATAGTAGCAAAATAATAT
>JAPYYS010001397.1:0-23622 GCA_030522525.1 Campopleginae sp. 14b
AAAAGTTGAATTGCGACTCCATAGAAAATTACTAAATAAACCTTGATTCACTGAAACGTAGATGCTTGTCCAGTACGTTGTAATATTTTACTCGAAATACTTGAAAACTCGAATCCTCGTCAAAATCAAGACTTCACAAAATGCAGTTGATGGCCATCTCAACAAAGGTTGTTCAAGACCCTCCATATTTTAGAAGAGCTAAAAAAATATTCCAACATTAGTCAATCGCCGAATTAACATCTTACAAAGTATTTCATTACATTGAAGGAGAACATTATCCAAGGACAGTGAAGTATATTCCATGACTTCGAAGTAGAACGATTTTTAGAATGAAGATTTTTAGAATGAGTTTTACAACAAACTGCTTTTTTGTGAGGTCTAGTAAATGATCGTGAGAATTGAATTTTTCGGGAGAATTTTTTTCTAGACTTTATTTTTTACAGGGGAGGAAGTTATACTTGCGTGGCAGACCTCTCTCTCCAGTTTTTGTCGGGATTCGGTTGTTTTGCGTTGATTTGACAACTGGTGATTGTTTTCCGTAGGGTGCTGAAGCGTCGATGCTACGGACCGCACTGAGCATCGAATTTTTTTGGGGCGCGATCATCATTTTGTATTTATTTTGTTGGGCATGTCACGAAATAGCGCTGGAGAGTACAGCGATAGCGGAAGCAGCGTATAGAGCATCTTGGTACGCTCTCCCGTACCGAGACCAATGGGGAAAGGCATACCGAATGGCTAGTCAGGTCATCACGATCAGAGCACGAAAGCCTTGCATCTTAACCGTTGGCAAATTCACCCCGATGACTCTCGAAACATTTACCTCGGTTAGTCAATCCTCCGAAAACCTCCGAGTCTTCTGATAAACATTCCGTTTATTTCTACAGATAATCAGCACGTCGCTGTCCTATTTCTCCATACTTAGGCAGATGAACGACGACTCGATTTAAAGGATCAAAATCATTGAGTTTCGTTGTTTTTATTTCGACTAATTCCCGGTCAGGAGAACTGCCTTGCGCGCGAAATCTGTCGATCAACGATTAGCTTGTACAATTTGTATAAATAATTAGCCTTTGAGAAAAAAATGTCCAATGTCTCATTTATTTTAACCCTCTGAGGCCGCCGATAAGTGTATATTGGGTCAATCTGACCCGAGGTTTTTTGGAACCGTTATATTTCGGTAAATATGCATTTTTTGTTTTTTTTTTTTTTTTTTTAAATTATTCATATTTTATAGCTTTGAATTTATTTTTCGATGAAAACGAGAACGAAATGCCCAAAATATTCGTTGCCCATTAAATGGCAAATAATCGTTGAGAACAAAAAAATTTCGGGTCAATATGACCCAGTGTGTATTCGGAGGGAATTCACGTAAAAGGCGAACGCCAATGGCAAATCATCGGCGACAAATAATTGTTCGGGTCAATATGACCCAGTGTGTACTCGAAGGTAATTTACATGGAAGGCAAACGCCAATGACAAAAAATCGGTGGCAGAAAGTGTTTGGGTCAATATGACCCAGTGTGTACTTGAAGGGAATTCATCCGAGGCATGGATTTCGAAATCACAGCAACTGGAAGGAGGTCCTTGCAGCCATGGACTATGAAAATCCTTGATTCGCTGACATTTATTTCGTCTCCCAACCGTTTATGCCATATTTCTGGTTCGGGGAATAAATTATTTGTATTGTACACACTCGCGACCGCGACTGACAGAATACCGTAATGAACTACGAGAATTGCATCAGACGATTATGTGAGCTTGACTCCATTCACTCGAGGCCAAAAACCACTAATTTTCTCAGTAAAGTTGTTCAGATCCGAAGCATAATGATATTCGACGTTTGCTCATGATAACGAAACTCTTTTTACATTTTTCTGCCTACTTTGTCACTAGGGATGGTCCAGATTCCATTGATGATTGCTTCGAAACGATCAATGCATCCAAAACCAAAATGCACCGGAATTTATGTGAAAAAGAAATTGTGAAATTTAAGTTTTCTCTTCGAGAGGTCGAACATGCCTGGAACGTCATTTGACAGTCGAGGGAATGCGAAGCAGCTTATCCCTGCAAGTGCACACCTCCTGAAAGTGCATATTGGGTCAATTTGACCCAAGTCGTTTCCCAGACCTTTTTATTCCGGCGAATATACCTATTTTGTGTTTTTTTTTGTGGAGAAATTTTTTCTTGTAAATAATTCATATTTCATCGCCCTGAATTTATTTTTTGACGAAAATAGAAATTAAATGCCAAATAATCGGTGGCAGAGAATTGTCGGGGTCAGAATAACCCAGTATGCACTCGAAGGGGTTCATTAGACTCCGTCTACTCGTGACAATTAGTACTAGTTGGTAAAATCGACTCGACGTAGAAATTATCAACATCTGAAGGTTTGTGTGCTCCTCAAATTATCCACCACCTTGCGGACAAAGTTGAAGGTACTGAGGTGTAATGTGAGGGATAAATTTTTCGTTTTTCTCTTAACCTTCTTCTTCTACGATACAGATCTTTTCGTCAGTACAGCTTCCCGAGAAATGTCTGCTGCATGAGAATAATTATACGACTCTTTTATAAAAAACTGCAAAAACTGTTGATACCCTCATATGCAAAAAATGGACTCAGGGAGGATCGGAATATCGGTCGACGATGAAGTAGGAAACCAGCTCACCGATCACTTCGTTTCAATCCTTACCTCTATTTCCATTTCCACAGTAATCGACAGAGGTAAGCACGACACCAAGAGAGGAGGGGGGGGGGGGGGGGGGAAGAAAAAAAAATGATATAGTTTGACAAATTTTCATGCAAATTATTCTTCGATTAAAAAATTGAACAATCTCATGCTGAGAGTTTTGAAAATGGACGAAAATGCCAACCAAAGGTGTCGATCGATGTAGGACCCGGAGAAACTTTCGAACGTGTAGATAATCGGAATTGTTTTTTTCGTTTTTGTTTTTCTTGACAGTGAGAACGATTTCTCAGTGTGCCGCTTCGGCTCGATTCAACTTACTGGGATTATCGACTTCGCCTCCTTTGGATATACGTGTAGGCTGATTAAATAATATTGTGCATATTTATGCGAATGGCATCGAAGGCTTTATTTTAGATTATTCAAAAAATAATTTCAGGGTCGGGAATCCGACAGTAATATCATATTTGATGTGCATTGCAAATAAGCTGTAAAATGTGTGTTGATTAGAATTTAATTATATTGCATTGATGATATTATTGCTTTGTGAACAGTTTTATGATTCTAGCATTTCTAGAGTAGTTCCGATTGTCGGAACGTAATTTTCGAATGGATCAAAACTTCGTTGCCCTAATTACACTGACGGCTCTGGCTCTTGCCTGCTGATATCAATGATTTTCTTGAGAATTTCCACACCGTCAGCGTTCGCTGTTCTGTAGCCAGGTGCGCAAGCTTTCATCCGTTCGATCCAATTCACGACGTTCTCGTAGTTCGAAACGTCGAATCCGAAAGCCTGGAATAGTTTCATTCATGACGATAGGGGAGAGTGAATATTGAGAAATAATTGGGTTTATTTTTATTTATGATTTTGCTTTTTAACCCTGGAACGGTGAACTGGGGTCAAAAACGACCCCGGACGACTTTAAATCCCTCTCTCCTTCCCATTTCCGGATTTTTATCGTTTTACCCCGTTTTTGACTGATTTTTTCATTCCGACCAAAATTGCTCCCGTCTCACGTGATTCTGCATTAAAAAACTAAAAGAATGAGCCCAAGTTGAACGCTTTTCGTTAAATTTTACCGGAAATATGAATTTTTCAAAATTGGGGTCATTTTGACCCCAGGTTACCGTTCTAGGGTTAAAAAGTGTGTGGTAGCGAGCAAACTCTCTCAATACAATTGACTCCACATTTAATCACTTCTCTGGTAATTTTCTGAAGAGATACTAAAGCGTTTATAGACGGAGTTTGGGATAATGGAATATTAAAAAACTGGTATCGATGAAATATGGTACAGAGTATGAGAGACAAGCGCAAGAAATCTGCATGAATTACTTGAGCCGTGGTGACCGAAGCGATCATAGACAAATCGGCAATCGTCATGTTTCTTCCAGTGACGTAATCTTCATTATCGAGATATCGGTCCAGTACCTCGAAAGCAGCTTCCATTTTTTCATGAATAGCCGGATTGTATTCGTCCTCCCTTCCAAAAAACTTTGGAAACTGGTAAAAGCGGAGTTACTGATTATTGCAAGATCAGCAGAATTTAATTTTCGATTGAATTGATTAATTCCAATTAAATGTCGATTTAAATATTCGTGCGTACGTAATACCCTCCAATATTTTTGTACAATGTGCCAATGTCGAAGAATAGACGTTGATTAACGAGAGCACGAGGGGCAGGAGCGGTTGGATACAGACGTTCGTTGTTGCCGTACTGATCTACCAAATACGCCATGATGGCTCGACTAAAAATTCATTAATTACCCACATTTCATGTCCCTTAATGAATTTTTTTACGGAAACGAAAATTAAATGTCAAAACATTCGTCACCATCAAATGCCGAATGATCGGTGGCAATAAATGTTTCGGGTCAACATGACCCAGTGTGTATGTCGGGGTCAAAATGACCCAGTGTGTATTTTGGGTCAAAAAGACCCAGTGTGTATTTCGGGTCAAAATGACCCAGTGTGTATTTCGGGTCCTAAAGACCCAGTGTGTATTTCGGGTCAAAATGACCCAGTGTGTATTTCGGGTCCAAAAGACCCAGTGTGTACTCGGAGGAGTAAAAATAGCGAACAAACCTCTCACATAATTTGTAATCCCCGTCGACCAACAGTGGAATAGTTTTTTGTGGATTGAGCTGAAAAAAAAAAATTGGCGGGAAAACATAATTTGAAAAATGTCCCGCGCAGAATATGCAGCTCTCATTTACGTACCTCCTCGTACTCCGGAGTGCAATGCTCACCAGCCGATAAATTCAAAGTCTTGTAATTCAAAGTCAAACCGATTGCCTCGGCAGTCAACATGACAGCCCGACAAGGTGCACTCGCCGGGAGATAATACAGGTCCAGAGCCATGATCGGAGGATCAAGGGACACGCTTACTGCGTAGGCTTTACAGCGAATCGGGCGATCGAGAAGGGAACGCACCGTGACAGCTGTGGTTCGACGGACACTGAAGTTCAACGGTGACGAAGCCATGGCCGGAGGCCAGCCGATAACATTATATATATATATATATACATATCAAAAATATCGAACAAACCTTCAGACAGGTCTAACGATCGTCTTAGCTCAGAAGAAAAAATTCATATATGCGGCTTTTTCTACGACCTACCGCCTACTCGTTTTCCAGCTTTCTGCATGACTCGCCAGAAACGCTATCGATTCGTCTCCGCACAAATCGTAAACGGTCTCATAATTGGAGTAACCTGCGGCTCCTGAATAAATAACCACACGCGGAAACTACCTAGAGACATCCATTGACGTTTTCTCTTATCGTTAAACCGAGTCGCGTTGCGCTGACATAACTAATTCTCCAATTTTTAAACCAGACTATCTGAACAAGCGCAGGAGCCACGTCACAGCGAAGTGGAAACGGAAAAAAAGTCCTTCTGGGTCAGACCATGATTTTGAAGATTGCATCGTTGCATTGCAACGAGATTCATGAATTTATTCAATTTAAAAAAAAACGGAGACAAAAATGAAGCTGCGGTCTTGGTCAATTTTCACCGAAATATAACGGTTCGAAAAACGCTGTGGGTCAGATTGACCCAGTATGCACTCATGGGAGGTACACTTGAAAAAAATTATCCTCATTGAGTTCCTTTTGCATTAACCGTCCTCGCAGTTCTGCAGTTTATTTAATTAAAACTTTTTACAGTAAAAAATGATGAGCTAACTTGATAAATGTTCGAAATTTACAAAATGATGATTTACTTCTTTTTCAATAGCATGTCGACGAATGCTTTGTAAGCCTTAGTGCCCTCTCCGTTGATTTCTTCGTAATTGACAATCTCAGCCTTGACCTTGGCTGCCCATTTCTTGACGTTTGCGAAAGGGCTCAAGTCGTATTCCATCACCTAAACAGGGAACAGTGTACAGTCAATTTTGCTAAACGTATTTTTGTGGAGAATATCGAATGATAAAATGACGTTGAAGTTTGCACCGTTGGAATGCAACGAAATTCTATATTTTCTCTGGCGATGTTTATAATTAAAATGCAGGATGTAATTGTGACGAAAAAACGATCGATTTTCGCGACCCAAAAATTAAATAAACTCAAATTTTTTTATTGTTTTGGAAAATTAAACAAATCGTCAATAAAAATTAATATTTTTCGTTGCATTCCAACGTCGTGAACTTCAGCTTAATATGATAAAAACTCGTGACAATATTTACCTCGTAATTGGTGACGGTGGTGATGAGCGCGAAATCAGCAACGGTCAGTTGGCTTCCGGCGGCGTATTGCTTTCCTTCGAGGAACTTCTCGAAGAATTCGAAAGCTTTTTCAATCTTTTCAAACTTGGCAGGATCTTTTGGAGCTCCGGCGAAAATTGGTGGATGCTGTTATCGACAAAGAGGAGAAAAAACATAATCAGACGTGGTCTGGCACCGATAAAAACCGTAACATAGACTTTCCACTAAAATTATGCAAATACCAATTCAAATTTCGGTCTCACTTCGGCAAAATTTTTATGAAGAAATTGGGCAACTAAAAATACTGGTCCGGGGGAAAAATCGATACTGGGAAAACTTTATCGTATGCACGCAATTTATTCAATTCAATTTCCTTTTTAATTCATTTTTTTTTCATTTATAATTGTAATTTTATATTCAATGTATTTTTTAATGTTTTTTTTTTTTTATTTAAAAAAATGTAATTTATTTTTGTAATTTTCTTTTGATTTCATTTTTTCATTCAATTTAATGAGAATTGAAAAAAAAATTGATGTTTTTTCAAAATTCTGAATTTAAAAGAATAATGATGATGATCGTGATCGAAAAATCTGTAAAAGTTCGAATTCATTTCCTGACGGAGTTCGGAATTAAATGTAGTGTTTACATACGTTTAGGCACGAGGATCGAGCAATACACTTACGTAATAGTCGACGAAGGACGAGTATAGTGTTCCAACATCAAAGTAGAGTCTCTGGTTTACGACTGCGCGTTGTTTTGGGTCCTTTGGATAGAGAGAATCGTTCTTTCCGTATTGTTCCACCAAGTAGCCCATGATCGCTGGACTGTAGACGAAAAAAAAAAAAAATTAACATTATACCCCTCCACCGCTAAAATTGGACAAAAAAAGTATCATAACGAAAAAAAAAGGAAAAAAAACCGTGGGTTTTAGATAATTTAAAAAAAATGAAAAAGACATATTATAAAAAAAAAAAAAAAAAAAAAATTTCGTACTCATGGACGAAAAATTATTTAATTTTCACGAAAATGAATTTTCTGCCGAATACGAATCTCTCTAAGTAGAAGATTGCTCGGCTGTCTATTCTGCAACGATATTCTTCTGACTTCAACCCTTCAAGGACACACCTGAGTCCATATTGGGTCAATCCGACTCAAGGCGGTTTTTGAATCTTCGTATTCCGATAAACATGCATTTTTTTTCCTTTTTCTCGTAGTAAATTATGCATATTTCATTGGCCTGAATTTATTTTTTCACGATGACAAAAATGAAATACCAAACAAAGAGTGAAAGAAAATTGTTGGAGTCAAAATGACCCAGTATGAACTCGAAGGGTGAATTCTTTTCGTGTTTGCAAATGAGCAGACTAAATGGAGAAACATGATGGAGAAACTCACCTTTCCCACAAGTAAAATCCATTATCATCGATGGTGGGAACAGTGTGTTGAGGATTAAGCTGAAATCCCATAACAAATTACTCGTTTATTCCTACTCATCTCACGAACGTTGCAATTTTCAATGTTATTAAATAATTTAAAAAAAAACGTTATTTTTTTTATATACATATTTTTTTATTTATTATATTATTATTATATATATTATATGTATATATTATATATATATATATACATATGTATACATATGTATTAAATTTTTTTTTGAATTAAAAAAAAATTCTTTAATTTAAAAAAAAATTAAAAAAATAAATAAATAAATTTAATAAAAAGCTCCATTTTATGAAGCTTTTTATTAAACTTCTCTTTTATTCGATTTCAAATTTGATTAAATTTTAATTTTGATAAATAAAAATTTGAATTTAATTAAAATATTGATTTAACTTTAATTTTGAGTTTAATGTCAATTTTAATTTTAATAAATAAAAAAATAAATAAATACGAATAATGTGTTTTGATAGAAATAAATAAATAGAATAATAACCTTCAGATATTCCGGTTTCAAATGTTCGCCACGCATGAGGTCGACAAGCTTGAGATTGAGACCGACACCAACGGCCGCAGCTGCCAAGCGAACTGCCCGGCATGGCTTGCTCGCAGGAATGTGGTACAGGTCAATTGGCATTTCGATGCTGGAATTTTTTTAATCACCATGAACAATCAACCCCTCGATAAAATATTATGCCTCCTCCATCATCCAGGAAATTCATAATATTTTCAGGTTTTTTTTTTTTTTACACAACAAGTTTTTTTCGAGCCAAAGTTCATTAAAAAAAGTTGTCACAAATTGACTAAAGAACAACATACTCTAGACTCAAGATCGTACGAGGTAAAATGTATTTTTTAATAATAACCAAAATTTAGAAAAAAATTAACGACCGCTTTTTTTTCAAAACTCCATAAAGCTTCCTCGATGTCAGGCAAAAGCGTATGCAAAGTTTGGAGAAGCTTGATGGATTAGAAATCGAAATATTAAATGTTGAAAATTGCTCAAAATTTACACTGGCATTTACGTATTTACTGGCGAAGGAGAGTTGCACGAAATATTTCATTATTTCTCCAAAAAATAATGCACAAAATTGCAAAAGCTGCGAATATTCGAAGATCTTTCGATAAACCGCAATAAAAAAGTTGAACGTACGTTTGAGTGTTTATTGGTGCTCTTGCGAAGTCAAGGAATCTTGAACGTCGGAGTAACTGGCGGCAGTGTACTGCTCGGTTCGTGGTTGGCGACTGAAGCTGTCTGGTTTGGCGAGAAGTCTCTCCTATACACCAGATCGAGAGTCGCGTGGCAGGCCGGGCCACGCCAATGTGGCGTGAGTCAGACCGGCCTAAAAATTCCAAGTCATTCAGTTTCGCTGCTTCATGTCGAAAAAAATATTAGAAATGATCCATAGAAGAAAATTTAAAAAAAATCCTAAACGTAACTCTGACACGACACAATGGGCCCAGGAAAAATCGAGCAATGCCAAAGAGAGCATTACGGAATTTGTCTTATCGAGATCTCGAAGAAAAGTCACTGTAAACCAAACCGTGGACATTTCTTAATTGCCAATGATATTTCGTTGATTACCGGACTAAGTAGAGGCAGAAAATAACTTGAAAAATATTCTGTAGACCCAAAAAATTGAAAATTCAGTGTTTGACGTAATTGACCTTGAATGTTATCAACTCTGGTGCGATAACGATTTCCCCAATGATCGAAACATTTTTCTGTCATTACTTTTCCAGCATGAACGATGTCTATTTTCGGCTTCATCGTGCCACACATCGAGAGACACGAGCTCATCGTTCGTGTATTGGTTTGCGAAGAGCGAGCAATAGATCTGGGTTTTTTTCGGACGATTCCGAGGCCACTTACTGGCATAACGGGCGGGGTATTACGCTCAACGGTCCGGACGGAGACGACAACACTTTATCGTTTGTTTTGGTATCAACGTAAACACCGAGTCAACTTCCGTGGAAAAAAACAAAATTCAAAACGTGTGTGTAAGGTTCGAGCGACGTTTTGCTCGCGCTCATCAAAACACCGGAGGCGATAGGACATGAATTTAAATAACAATACTTTTTTTTTTATACGCTCGATAATACTTTCCACGTAAATTCTCCGGGCAATCCGAAGAAGCTGGAAATAGGAAATTCGTTATTGATGACAATCGCGGGTCATGAGTCGGTTTAATTTTCGGCGTTAATGTGAACAATGACGAGGCTTTTTTTTACATGGGAGCAGAAAGCATCATCCGAGCCTCTCGATGACTCGCCCTCTCTGTAATTTAATGGTCCTTACGAAGTTTACCGTGGGATGGTAACATTTTTTTTACCTAGTCCGTAAACAGGGGTCAAAATGACCCCAATTTTGAAAAATTCATATCTCCGGTAAAATTTGACGAAAAGGATTCAACTTGGGCTCAGTCTTTTCGTTTTTTGATGTAGAATCACGTGAGCCTTGAGCAATTTTGTTTGAGGTCGGAAAATTGGTCTAAAATGCGGTAAAACGATAAAAAACGGGAGAACGAAGAGAAAAAGTGCGAAGGATTTAAAATTCCTGGGGGCGTTACTGACCCCAGGTTACCGTCCCAAATGGCTGAGGACGATCCATTTTTATATGCTCCAAAAGACACTGAGATGGCAAAAAAAAAAAAAAAAAATCAATTTTGCAAATTTTTGGGGAAAAATGATTTATTTAGATGTTTCCAATAGTAGAAAGTTCCGGATCGAATAACCTATAATAAGAAGACTTCCACGAATGTTGGCTCGCGTAAGCCCTCATCGAAGAACGGGATTTCCCGCTCCCGCTCCCGCGCACGGATGTTTAACGTCTGCACAGTTGCGCGGCGCTCCGTGTATCGGTGTGAGTGTGCGTGCGCGTTCACGGATGAGGCACAGTCGAAAAAATTGTCGAAAATATTCGATTGTGGTCGTTGCGCGTATCCCGCAGACTCTCTCCTTTTCTTTACTCCCTGCTCGACGTAGTTTCCGCTTTTGCCTTCCGGCCGCCTCGGACTTCCCGGAATGATCAAATCTCGGTTATTCCTATTTTGCTTGCCTCTCGTTCTCACGATTCCCGATGCTCGTTTGAATTTCTGGTCCGTTAAGGCACATCCCGGTGATGTCATGGTCGGGAGCGCCCTGCTCTGGTTTCTTCGTATTTCGTAATCGGAAAAACCCGCCCAGCATATATTTTGCTCCGCGAAATATCGATCGAAGCGTCTGCTGGTTGGGCTAACTCGTCCAGGGGATATGGCGAAGCAGTAATTGGAGAAAGCCTGCTTAGCTGGATTCATTCCTCTTTCGCTCCCGTTTTGTCCTTTAGAAACCACTGGATTCCCAACATCCAAGTCTCAATGGTCTCTCCGGGAAAAAACTAGAGTCACGTTTCTTGTCCGTTCCGTCGATGTATAGAGAGACGAGGAAGAGAATTGGGAAGGCGGGGACGGGAAAGGCCAAAACCCATGCCCTTTCCAGGGCGGATCTTCTATTCACATTTTTTTCCAACTCCCCGGCTCTCATTAATTATCAAATTAATTGATTGCCAAATTTATGATTACTAAATGAATCAATCACTAAATCAATTAAACACCAAATTCACTAATTACCAAATTAAATAAGAAATTATTTAATTAAATTATTAATTAATTAATTAAAGAAATTAATTAGATGACGAATTAATTAATTAATTGAAATTCAATTGAATTAATTAACTGATATTCGATTGAGTTTATTAATTAAAATTAAATTGAATCAATTAGTTACCAAATTAATTGAAATCGAATTAATTGATTACCAAGATAATTAATTAAATTTATTATAATCATAATAATATAGAAATGATTTCTTTTGGTTATTTATTAAAAATTAATCAATTGATTCAAATTAATTTTGATTAAATTATTCATTTAAATTAAATTTTGATCAATTTATAAATTTTTAATTAATAACTAGAAAGAATCTAATTCTATAAAAATCATCGTCGCGTCACAGGGAATTAATTTTTCATTTTCAGTCCGCGAGAGCCGGAGCGAAGAAGACAGCAGCATGAAATAAAAAGTATAATCCGAACACGGTTATTGTCAAACTGACACCGGGTAAAAAACGGAGCAACGACTATTATCTGAGAGAATGGTATAGCGATAATGAAAAAATGAATAAAAGACCGGTTTAGTAATGTTTCGTTTATTATAAGTGTTGCATTATTAATATAATTATTGTATTTATACATATTTGATATTGGCCATCAACAAATATGTTACAATGAATAAATAAATTTAGTTTTTCTTCAATTTCCCATTACCAATACCTGTTCCATTAGCGTTTGCAAGGAAACTGTTGATATATATTATATAATAAATGCATAATAATAAATAGCCCATACCTGATTATAATCATGAGTATGATAAATCGTAATGTCGTAAAACTGTACATTTGGTAGCTCCAAAATATCCATAGCTATTGCTCCAATATTACAATTGATGTGATGACGAATTAAACCAACAATTGAATCATCTCTTTTATTATTATTTTTTTATTACCAGAGGAAAAAAGAAAACAAAGATTTATCGTGTTTTTTGTTTTTTTTTTTTTTTTAAATATATATAAATCGTTTAACAAATGAATCGCAACCGTTTGTGGGTCAGCTCGTAAATTCTTAATATCTCTTTACTACTAGCGATATTATACATATAAAAATTGTTATTACAAAGCGCTTTTGACGATTAATCACAATCTCCTAAGTGAGATCGATACATTAAATAATGCTGTTCATTACCCAAGTAACTGTCTGTTGCACGATCTAAGCAAAACCCTCATTAAATCATGTCGTTATCCATTCGTTTTTTATTCTTTTTATTCAATCACATTTCCAACGGACATTATTTAATTACAACGTCTGCTCGTTTGTTGAATTTCATTTTTAACGTGTGTATATTTAATCGATTGATCGATACGTCATGTCTAGATTTTTCGAGTACTTGTCACCAGCCCAACATCTTATTTCCAAAATAATTGTTCACTATTTTGCTTTTTTTCTTTGTTTTTTGCTTGTTTTTATTTTTATTTTAATGCGTTCGTTTCTCAATGTAGATATCTAGAGTATTTTTATAAATAGGGACGGGGACGGTGGCCAATTCACGAACGGGCCTCGTTATGTCTATTCTCAGCGTTGCTCCGCTACCGATCGCCAATTTTTATCATATCAAATGAAATTTTTTTCGATAATCCAATTGAGGAACGTACTGCTATCAAAGTATAATTGAATTCTCATAACTGCTCGGATCGCACGGACTGGTAGATCGAGGCATACAATACGCTTCGATCTACTTTTTCATTTTTACATTTTTTTTTTCTTTCTTGTTTTCTTTTTCTCTTTTTTTTTAAGATTGCTCTCACTCTTTCCACTCTTATAATTTGTTCCATCTCATTTGGAGAAGCCAATTTACAACCACATCCTTTATTGTCAGTTGTCATGGACGTGTCACCAAATTTACGCTAGTTCATTCATAGCAGACGTCAACCAGAGCTCTCAATCCATCCTATTTTTATTTTTCGTCTTTTATAATCGTACTTTTATCATCACTCTCGAGTGATGATTTATCTCAGTGTATTTGTGTGTTTCGCGTATCTTGTGTGTCGTTCGTTTTTCCTGCTTCTTGGCATCGAGAAAAACGGATAGATCTTTATTTTTTTTTTAAATGCAAATTGATTTAGGAAAATTCGTGTAGGAATTATTTACCCTGGAACGGTCACCTTTTTTTATTTTTATTCCCGTAACCCGCGGTCAAAACGACCCCAAATTTGAAAAATTCATATCTCCGGTAAAATTTAACGAAAAGGCTCCAACTTGGGCTCATTCTTTTCGGTTTTTAATGCAGAATCTCGCGAGTCCGAGGAAATTTCGCTTGAAGTAAAAAAATCAGTCAAAAATTCGGAAAATTGATAAAAAAACGGGAGAAAAAAGGGAAAAGGGCCGCGGGATTTCTGCCCGGGGTAGTTTTTCACCCCAGGCTACCGTTCTAGGGTTGAATAAAATAATCCTGCAAAGATCAATTGGCAATTAATTAATTAGCCACTGATAATTTATCGTTTCGTCCAAATATTCGTCGAAATCGACTTATTCAACCGCAAAAAATCGTGATTAACTGCATTTTCCACCAAATCCGTTTTCCCCGATATATCCATAATCGCAGCAGCTCCATATCCGCCATATTATCGAATGTTTCGTTGTTCCGTAATTTTAAATGAATTTTAAAATCACTTATCGAGCCTACGAATACCGAGAATAATTATTTCTCCAAGTGTAATTAAAAAAAGCTCATGTTTACGCGCTTAACAATTTTTTTCCTTATGGAAATAAATTTAATGGTGTTTTTGAGTGATGCGTTAAAATGAAAATCAACAGATCGAGTCCGAGAAGCGCGCAAACGTTAGCGTGTCGCCGGTTAACGCGACCACTAATTTCAGTCGATCGAATTAATTTTCTTTTTTTTTTATTGTTACAATTTTTGCGTACATATTCGTATTTATATTTATGTAAATAATACATACGCACGCAGGTGTTTCAGTTTGTCTACGAAATATAGTGTGTATGTGTGTGTTCGTGTGCTCTGTGGACTCATCGTTGTATATAAAATATATTAGTGATTCGGTATCTGCGAATTGAACACTCAACCGTTTGTTTTTTTTTTTTTCGTCTCTTTTTCTTTCTTTTTGGTAAATTATTATTGGTGTTTTGGTACTCGCACAATCATCATTCTCTCGAGAAAATGCTGCATGACGAATTATGGAGTCATTTTTTTTTTTTTTAAGATGAAAATTTTTCCGAAAGTTAATACATATGAATGGACAAATGGAGTCGACACGTACATACATATATATATGTAGAATTGCCCACGACCAGTACGACTATTACGAGGCATAATACAGCCTTTCGCATGGGCACCACTTGGAAATAATAGGCAGATCGGAGTTGAGATGATAAAATTGATGCTCCAGATTTTATTGGGGAATTTTTTTTTTTAAATATCATGTCGATTTTTTTTTTTTCCGGAATTTATTTTCCAGCTCCTCTTGGGTAGGTCGTTTCGTTTAGATTTTGTGGTTTCAGCAACGACTCAGGATTTTTTTATGGTATAAAGTTTGGAATGAGAAAAAAAAAATTTGGATTGAAATATTTTTGGGGACACTGACGAAAGATCGAGTGGGTTTTTTTTTTTTAGTTACGTTAAGAAAAAGCTTACGTGCGAATTGATCCATATATCGCGACACCCCAATTGATTTAACTACAACGAGCAACGCAAAGGCAATTACAAAGCACGCTGACTAAAAAATCTTGTCTAACTAGCGATCGTACGAGAGATTGAGCATCAAAATCGGGCAGGACGTGAATGAAAATAAGGACGAATTCATGTTTTCTTTTTTCGTCTCGTTTTCATGAAATTTGGAATTTGAATTAATATTAGAAAATTAAGATCCTTCACGTTCTGCGGTCTACGATCTTTTTACTCGTACGATTAATCTCGTTTATGCGAGACGGAATTTAGACAGTTTATCATTTCGTTTACACGCCGGCGCGATTCTCTCTATATGGTTTTTTTTTCTTCTTCTTCTCACTCAAGAAGAAATGAGCCATGGAGACTAGTCGAGTGCACTCCAAATTATAATTAACCCATCATTTCTAAGGGGTGAAAAATAATAAGAAATATAATAATCGTGGCCAAGATCTGTGCAGTCTACGTGGTCAGAAAAATTCATTTTTACATCGTGTTCATGGTAAACGAAATAATATGGTGACTGGACGGCAAGAGACCGTAATTATTAACCCTAGGACCGTATTCTTTTTACCTATTCCGCTAACCCGGGGCCGAAATGACCCCAAGTTTTAAAAATTCATATCTCCGGCGAAATTTGACGGAAAGGGTTCAACTTGGGCTCATTCTTTTCGTTTTTTAACGCAGAATCACATGAGCCTGGGAACTTTTGCTTAAAGTCGAAAAATGAGACAGAAATGGGATAAAACGATGAAAAACCGGAGAATTAGGGGAAGAAAGGCCTCAAAGTTGTCTGGGGTAGTTTTTGACCGCATGTTACCGTTCTAGAGTTAATTAAAATGACTTTAAATCGACGAATTATTTTGACGAGTCTCCATACTCGATTCTCCTTAATACTAGAAAATAATAAAGAGGTTACGTACCGTATCGACAGAATTCTATTACGAGATAATTATATAAATATATTAGATGCACAGTGATAAATTATTCAAACATCAAGCGATAGTTTATATATTACAGATAGGCTTCACGTATGGGAACGTCTTGTGTGATAAAACATATGCACGTTGATACAAACGCACGAGTTCCGTGTATTTACTATCCACGGGAGGAGTACCTTAATTTTCATATTTTTTTGAAATCCCCTCATTTATTTTCGTACTAAATATTATTTCCGAGATCGCAGACTACGCGCCCGAAATTCATTCGTACGAGAAAGTAACGATTTATTTAGTTCAAGTTTTTTTTTTTCAACAATTTAGACACGCGATTAACTAATTGAGTGACGGCCAATCATTTTTCCTCCTCCTCTTCCTTTCTTAATTCTCATTTCAATTAATGAATTGTATAAAAATTCTCTACTATACGCTAGAGCCTCGCAAGCCTTAATGTCAATGATTATCTAAAAGATTCTCATCTTCCTGCTATTACATTTATGGCAATGCATCGTCAACTTTACATTTCGTAATTATATTCAAAGGCTCCCTAGAAATCGTCCTGCAAGAATTTATTGCAAAATATATTCATTTTTCGTCCTTGTCATCGGCTTTTTTTCATTTCGACTAGAATTTTTCCTCAGCCATCGAAATACATGGTAGACAAACACGATATCGATATCCTTATGAGATTTTCATTGGAGACCTTAATCCTTCACTTTCGGGTATAAATTTCGAATGAAAAAAGAAAATAAAATTAAAAAAAAAAAACATTTTTTCACCCAGTAAAATTAAAGGAAATTTATTTTATTTTTTTGAAAGCCGAGCCAAAAATAAAACTGCAGTGTCGATCGACGACAATTTTTCCAAATGAAAAATTCTATGTCAAAAAAATATGAGACGATTCCAAAAATTGAAAAAAATTGTTAATTCATTAAATATTTTTCCTCGGACCCCAACGATGCAAACTTCAACGTCGTCGACCCATCACAATTGATGCATTTCTTCAGAACGTAAATGCACCAAAATTTTGACCACAAATTTAAAAAAAAAGTCGCTGATTCGAAAAGAATTTGGATAAAAAACTAAAATAAAAACTGAACAGCCCAATCGTTCGACCAGAAGACCGAACGATTTGCGTAGATAACGATTTTCTTTTGTCTCCTCTCTCATTTTTTTTGTACAAATAATTCCAGACGATTTTCAATCAGCCTATCCACAAGAAATGCTTAAGAATTTTAAACAATAGTTTCGAATCGTATTGAGAATCGTCCCGGAGCATCAATCAAAAATATTCAATTTTTCATGACAAAATTTTTCACCGATTCTCCCCAAGACTCGTGAGCTACCCAAAATTTTCGATCCATCTTTTCATCCGAGGATTTCATTCAACTAAAAAGATAAAAATTGTCATGCTGCATTCAGTCTCCGGCTGCTTGTTCTTTTTAAATCCCCCCCCCCCCCACCCTCCCTTTCCCCTCCACCAACGAACACATTAGCCGAAATTTTATATAATAATTAAAATGATGGAATGAGCATTATGCAAGTGGATAACCGAAGTGTGAAAATTTTGCTATTGGAATATTTAACATGTCGGTTGAAACGTTGACTATAATTAGAGACATCTACACTCTCATGCACTCGCATTTTCACCCGATTGAATGAATGTCTCTCCAACACTTTTTCATTTTTGTTTATTCTTATTATTTTGTTTTCTCAATAATAGCTAAATATTACACTCGCGTTGTTAACTTTGTGAATTATCGCGTGTACAGTAATGGCTCATCGTGTATTGCCAAAGCTCGAAACGATGCTCGAGTTTTTAAGCGCCAAGGTACTCGACTTTTTCGTGTTTTTTTGAATTTTTTAAAAATTTTTTGAATTTTTTTTTTCGTTTCTTTCGAAGCTGCGAATTATGGCGATTGAAATATTTCTCAATCTCACTCCAAACAGAAAACAATCGAAATCAATTGGACTAAACAATCGTGACTCTCGATATTAACTAACAATCGTACCAAACCAATCTGCTAAAAGTTTTTACATTTCCAAGATAATTATCATTCGGTTTTCCCATGAGGAATAGTCCAGGCAAGCAAACGAAAATAAAAATAATAAATACAAATTTTTTTTTCATCAAATTTTAAAACTTTTGTGTTTATTATTTTTTGTTTCGTGGAATTTGGGATTCGGTGCTTGGACTAGAATCATTGGAGCACTTTCTCTTTTTATTTGTTTACAAAAGTTATCGACGACTACTTTCAATAATTAATAAAAGCTTCATTCTGGACTGGCGAAACGTTTGATATTTCATTGCAATCGAAAAAGAACAAACTTACTCTCGTGTTGAGCAGAAGTTCGTATAATTTGTCATTAATCTTTGTTCCTTTTTTTCAAGGACGTTGAGTACCCATGGAACTTGTTAAGGGCCAATTTTTTTTGCCAAATCTTAAGAATTCTATCATTTGTATTTTAACCACCTCAAGGAGGTTGACTACATACGAGAATATGATAAGAATTTACTAAAATTTGCTGATAATATTCTTTAGCATCAAATCCAATGACACAATTTTTTTCTCTATTTTTCATCTTCGTAGATCTCGAATTATTTGACTTTACAATATGCTAAAGATTTTCCCATGTATATCCGAGTCCTTTGCTTATGCATGTAAACTCTAGTGTCCAATAACTCGAAAACTATGTAGAAAAAAAATCTTAAAAAATGTGTATATTCATATTTAATACCAAAGAGTATGCTAACCAAATTTTATCAAATTCTAATCATTTCGAATTGTCCTATGTCCTTATCACATGGCGACATTGTTGTGTGTGGCTCTCCTTAAGGGTTGAGATAAAAAATGATAAGAAAATTTCGAAAGATTGGTATATTTGTAAATGAAATATTCCAAAGCACGTATCAAAATTTCACGTCGATCAGGGAGCTCGTTATTCAAAAATCCGCATTTTTTCAACAACAATTTTTCAAATGGACCCAAAAAATTTTTATCAATAAACTTTCTGTTGTTTCCATTGCTTTCAGGATCACGAAAATATTTCAAAATTGACAGATCAAAAAAAGAACTTGTCATAAAGTTGCATAAGTTTCCATGAGACGACACAAAATTAGTTAATACTAATTGTTCAATAACGAGTTTCCTAATCGTCTCGAAATTTTTCCACGACCTCTTAAATACTTCCTACAAAATAATCCAAATTTTCTTATGATTTGGAATTTGGGACTCGACATCCTTAATCGTCCTGTGAGTTGAATTTTTATTTTGGTTCCAATTGCCTGGCCCACGCAGAGCAATGAGGTGTGAATATTTGCAATGAGCTATCTTACACATACGTAAACATAATAATTGCAATAATGGTAATAATAGTAATAATAATAATAATAATAATAATACTCGAATGATAACAACGTAAACAATAATATTGATAACGTGAATCATGCTCTTGGAATATGTTATATATTAAATTGAATCTAAAATTACAGCTAATGATTTTCGGATCGTAAGATTTTCGTAGCCTCGTACTCTGCTCGAATCTCGATTTTGGCGTTTTTTTATTAATTTTTTTATTTTTTTTTTATTTCGCCTCGACATATTTTTTCCCTTAAAATCGAAATATTGTTTTTTTTTTCAAATATTTTCCTGATATTCTACCGTATGATCGATTCGATATTAATCGCAATTACTAATAATATCGAAATAATGAATTTATTATTTGTTGAACGAATTTAAAATTCAGCTTCAACTCTATCGGATGCGTTTTAGCAAAGAATTTTTATGAATTCATGAATAAATTGCAATGAGTGTTTAAAACGTCCCTGATCCTTTTTATTTTCTTCAAAATAATCCATTTTCACGATTACGCAGCGTTTTTATATTTCGTGAGATATGTCTTGTTGAGAAAATATATCTTAAGTTTACTTGCTATTAGTTAACACTAGCCACCGTTAAATTCATTTATCTCGTACCCACTTGGCTTTCCGGTGCACGGAAAAAAATGCCAATTTTTTGCGTCACCTCCTCAGTTTTTTATTTTATTTTATTTTATTTTGTTTTGTTTTTTTCCGTCTTTTTATTTTTTGTTTTTTTTTCTGTTTTGACCGTGTTAAGCGCTAGCAGTTTTCCATCGCGACCGATGTATTGCACATAAAAATTTGCACCATCCGCGTAACCCGGTTATCATAGAGCCAACAAACGCAAATTCTCTCCTGATGAATTAATCGACCAATGACTTTCGATTCTCTCGCAAAGCACCCTCAACTAAAAATGCTGATTTATTTTTCATTTTTTTTTTTTTGGTTAAATGATGTAGCTGCGGATTTTCTTGTCAATGTCATTCGCTTCCAATTCATTCGCCATTCTCCTTCCGGCTTCCATTCGCTTCCTCACGACGACGACGACGACGACGACGACGAGTTAAGGAAAAGTTTTTTTTTGTTTTTCCTCAACTTTTTCGCAGTTTCAATCTCGCCACACTGACACGATTTTTCTTCAATTTTTCTATCTATTTGAAAGAAAATTTGTAACTGCAAGAATTTCTCGATTTTTGCCATTTTTTTTTTCATCAGCTCTCAATTGTTTTTTTTTTTAATTTTTCCACGAGCTTCTAGTTTTTTAACGGACCTGTAATTGGCTCATGTTCATTTTTTTTTGTATTTCCCTTCGCTTGCCTCGATCGTATGAACTTTCTGGAACTTGGAATGTTTTTTTTTAAATTTTTTTATTTTTTTTTTACTCGCTCGAAAGTTCTCGAAGGAAGTTTTGCTTCGTTAAAACTTGGATGGCTCCTGGATTTCTTGACAGAGACGAGACATTTTTGCAGGCACAAATATTTTCATGGTCGTCGTCGTCGTCATGTTCGTAATCGTTGTCAATGTTGGCGACGAGAGTTTTCCTCTCGTTACCACAATCGTTGAGCACTTTCCCACATATTTTTAAGGCTCGATCGAAACTCAAAACGAAAGTTCTCATAATATCACGCTATGTTGCTTCTGCTCATGGTAGTGACGCACTTTTTTTCCGGTGTATTTTGACTCTCGGAACTGCTTCGGACTGCCGCCTTGGGTGGACTTTCTGGTGTCGGTGTTACGTCGCCTGGTAATTGATTATTATTGTTTGTCGAGGTTGAGCTGCGTCGTCCATTCTCACGAGTCGGTGATTTAACGTCGAACGCCGATGTCTCTGATTCGAGATCCGAGTCAATCTGAGGTGTGCAACAAAAGGTTGAGGATGAGAGTGAAATATAAGTCGGCCCAGGTCTTGGGCGTGTGGAAAATAACAATACGATGTAATTGATGCATGGACGAATTAGTGGGGGTGCAAAAAAATGGCTCTTCTGATACGAGGCATTGATGATGAAAAAGAAAATGTGATTTTATCATGCGATCGACCCTGGAACGGTAATCTGGGGTCGAAACGACCCCAGGCGACTTTTAATCCCGCTTTTTTTATCGTTTTACTGCATTTTTTACTAATTTTTCAACTCCGAGCGAAATTACCCCGGCCTCACGTGGATCTGCATTGAAAAACGAAGAGAATGAGCCCAAGTTGAGGCCGTTTCGTCAAATTTTACCGGAGATATGAATTTTTCAATATTGGGGTCTTTTTGACCCCGGGTTACTCCGGGATAGATGAATAAAGAATGAGGTTACCGTTCTAGGGTTAATTTCACGATTTTAGGGGAAAGTTATAAGTGCCAATGAAAATGATTGATGGGATGGGTCGAACTAATCTAATCAATTTAATGGAAAATGACGTCGATGAGTGAGGGTGCGATACCTTATTGAAACACACTACCTGTCTGGTAGCAGGATGTGGATTCAGAAATAGTCTCTCGCTGGTATCGCTTCCGCAGCTCGAACTTTCGCTCATTTCCGTGGTAAACTTTCGGGAGGCCCGAGGACTCGAAGGAGCAGCTCTGCTCTGATTGCCAAGGGCCAGACTCGCGTTTCTCGAGCAGACCTGCGACTGTATATGCTCGCAGACTCTTCGAAATCTTCGTATATTACCTGCACGGAAACAAAATACCAAACGAGAATCCAACTTTTATTCACCATTGCTATTACATGAAAAAAATTATAATTATCCATTCGGAGCTCCTTATCAATTTATCTTTGGGTCAACAGTGAGTAAGTACACGAAAAAAAAAATTAAAATGCAAAATTTACAGTTTCTCATAATCGGCCCCAAATTTTCACCGATATTTTTTTTTTTTTATACGAAACAGCATCCATTTTGTCACTCCACACTGCTCCTGGGGGTCAATCTGAGCCAAGCCACTTGGCAATTGAATTTTTCTGTTGAAAAGTAAAAATTAAAAATCCGTCGAAAAAAAATAAAAAATCAAAATTTACAGTTTTTCGAAATTGGCCCAGAATTTTTTACCGATATTTTTTTTTTATACGAAATAGCATCCATTTTTTCAGCCTAAACTGCTCCTGGGGGTCGATCTGACCCAAGCCACGTGGCAATTGAACTTTTCTTTTCGAAAATAAAAATGAAAAATCTGTGAAAAAAAAAAAAATTCAAAATTTACAGTTTTACAAAATTGGACCAGAATTTTTTTTTACTGGGGGGTCAATTTGACCCAACGCATAACGTGCTCTGACGCGACAATGAAATTTCTTTTTTTTAAATTAAAAAACAAAAAATCTTCCACAAAATGTCAATTTTTGCTAAATTCATGGTGCCCATAGGGGCCCGATCCAATTCCCCCCAATCGTAGGAACGTCATTACCATGAAATACAGTCAGAATTTGAATTTGAATTTTTATCCCCTTCGCCGATCCATAACGCGACAGTTGCTGAAAATTCGAAAAAGCGAAATTTCATCGAGGCGTTAAAATTTAGTCAGGACATATGCGAGACGAGAAACTGCTTTGTACATTGGGCATGAGCAGGAAAGAAGAGAGAAAAATAGAAAACAAGAGCATCAGCGTATGTGCTGGGTACAGGAAAGATTTTGGTGGTCTCTGGTGGGAAGTAGAGATAAGGCATACGATCGTAGGAGCCTACAGCACGAAACGTGCCAAGGTAACATCGATCTAGCTGCGCTTGGATGAATGCCAAATGCCAAATAGCAAACCAGGAGAGGCAACATCGATACGCACACAAACGTGGGGGGGCAGCATTACAGTTTGCGATAAAATGTACACGTATATAGTACGTGAGTCTAGCGACAGAGCCAGGCTGGCTAAATCATTGCTGAAAACAAGAGAGACTTCCTAATCCTCTGCTATATCCCTGTTTCTGTCAACGAGAATGGAAGAACCCGTGCTCAAGGATCGTGATAAGTCAAGCGTAGGGAATTCTCTTGATAGCATCAAGAACTACCCTCGGTATAGAACATCCATCGTACGTTTCTCTATCCCAAATAGTTACGCTTCTCTGGCTGTGATGATATTTTTGAAAAAAATTTATTTTAAAATTTTTACTTTTCAATTTTCTTTTAGATTTATTTTTTTATTTTTTGCTAATTCAGTCATTTATGTTTTTTGGCTGTGATTATTGATGTTTCAATTTTTTAATTTTTTTGATATTTCTTCATTCATTTTTTGTTTTTTTTTTTTTTTTTTTTTTT